>RJWK010038846.1:0-20639 GCA_004363435.1 Platanista minor | reverse complement strand
TTTTTTTTTTTTTTTTTTTTTTTTTTTTTTATCTCTTTTTTTTTTTTTTTTTTTTTTTTTTTTTTTTTTTTTTTTTTTTTTTTTTTTTTTTTTGTGGTACGCGGGCCTCTCACAGTTGTGGCCTCTCCCGCTGCGGAGCATAGGCTCCGGACGCGCAGGCTCAGCGGCCATGGCTCACGGGCCCAGCCGGATTTTCCCGAACCGGGGCACGAACCCGTGTCCCCTGCATCGGCAGGCGGACTCTCAACCACTGCGCCACCAGGGAAGCCCACATGACTCTTTTTGAATTATGGTTTTCTCAGGGTATATGCCCAGTAGTGGGATTGCTGGGTCATATGGTAGTTCTATTTGTAGTTTTTTAAGGAGCCTCCGTACTGTTCTCCATAGTGGCTGTACCAATTCACATTCCCACCAGCAGTGCAAGAGTGTTCCCTTTTCTCCACACCCTGTCCAGCATTTATTGTTTCTAGATATTTTGATGATGGCCATTCTGACGGGTGTGAGATGATATTTCATTGTAGTTTTGATTTGCATTTCTCTAATGATTAATGATGTTGAGCATTCTTTCATGTGTTTGTTGGCAGTCTGTATATCTTCTTTGGGGAAATGTCTATTTAGGTCTTCTGCCCATTTTTGGATTGGGTTGTTTGTTTTTTTGTTATTGAGCTGCATGAGCTGCTTGTAAATTCTCCACCAGCACTTTAAATGATACAAGCTGATTGTGTTTATATCAGTGTTATCTCCTTGTGGGTTTTAAAATGTTATTTTTTAAGTGTCATAGAGGACCCAAATAAGAGGAAGAAAGAATAGGGTTCATGAACATTTTAGTAGTAGTATTTTATTGATTGTCATTTAATGATTGCTCTGTACCAGAGATCTCATTTAGTCTCCAAAATCCCTGGGAGATGAGGGTACTACCCATATCTCTTCTTTGCAGGGAAGGAAACTGAGCGTCAGAGAGATTCATGCCCAAGGTCACTCAGCTACTGAGAGATTTTGATAAGTTCCCCTGAGAAGTCACATGCATGAGTCTGTCCTCCAGTATGTATGGGACATGTGGACCCCTGTGGCCAAAGTCCAGCAAATAAACAATTAAAGGGCATCTGGCTGGACGATGGAAGCTAAAGGAGCATGAGTGTCTTGCCCTTCACTTTCATCCACAGCCAGAGCCTGTCAGTTACCCATCTCCTCCACCTGTCAGAGCCCATCCCCTCGGGATTTTGCTTGCTTGCCATTTAATGAGTGCCACATTGGCCTGGCACCGAGAAAACAAGGCACTAGGGCTCTGGGTCTGAATGTGGGTTCTTTATAGTCAGATGCCCGGATGTGAATCTCAGCTCTAGTGCCCACTGGCCATAGGACCATGGTCCCCACACATCTTTAGCCCCAGTTCTCTTATCTGTAGTTTAAGCAGGTTCCTTGGTCTGGGAAAGAGAGCACAAGCCTTCTGATCTTATTCTACTTTAAAGAGAGATTTCTATTCAGCCCAAATAGCATTCCTTTATAAGCATACTCCTTTATTTTAGTGGTATACTTAAAATGCACCGGGGTGTGATTTTAGACATTCATTTAATATGTGAGGTATGAGGAATTTTATGGCAGTAAATTAGTAGTCCCATGGAAGTGGTAGTACTAGTTGAATTGAGTCCAGGAGGAGTCTTGGGAACCGAAAGTCGAATCTGGTTATAGTCCATATAAGACCTTGCCCCTGCCCACACAGAGCTTACGATCTAGTTGAAGAGGTAAGATGAATGTCTGCGAGGTAAATCCCAAATAGTGTGTGCTCAGTGCCTAATGAGTGTACGTAGTCATCTCACAAGTGTTTGTTGAGTGCCTGTGCTGTGCTAGACGATGAGGATAGGACAGAGAGCAAGACACACTCCTAGCCAGGAGCACAGCAAATGCGCTTGCAGGTCAGAGAGCTGAGGATCCAAGCTCAGGTGTTCAAAGGAGACCATGTTCTTTGCACAAACACAGATAGTGAGCATCTGTAATGTGCTGGATGACTTTATTGTCACCCTTTTTCCCCCTTGGCCTTGCTTTCAAAGGGTGGCAGAGCTCAGTGCCCCCAGCTGCAGTAGAGCAGTTCCCTCTTGAGCCTAGTATAGCCAGAAGTAAGAAGTAAAGTAGCAGATGAAGTTTTGTCATTGTATCTGACAAATAAAGAAACAGGCTCAGTACAGAGTTTGGATGGGATAAAGAAAATGGCCCGAGCTTTTGAGGTTCATTTTTCATAAGAGCCGGTCGGTCATTCCTCATTTTTGGACAACTGTTCTGAATAAGTGTAATCTATGTCCTACTGTGTGCACCTGCTTGGTACAGTCACCAAAGTTGCAAAATAGATCTTCTTTGACTTCAAAGGTCTTACAGGGCTCCCCTGGTGGCGCAGTGGTTGAGAGTCCGCCTGCCGATGCAGGGGACACGGGTTCGTGCCCCGCTCCGGGAAGATCCCACATGCTGCGGAGCGGCTGGGCCCGTGAGCCATGGCCGCTGAGCCTGCGCGTCCGGAGCCTGTGCTCCACAACGGGAGAGGCCACAACAGGGAGAGGCCCGCGTACCGCCAAAAAAAAAAAAAATCTTACAAAATGATGGAAAGAGTGGGCATGAGAAAGAGGTGAAACATTAAGTGTTACAGCATTCTAGAAACAATTCAAATAATGAAAGCTGTCCATGGGCAATACTCATTGCCATTTGGGTGAGTCAAACAATTATGGCTGATTTGGAAAGAGGTAATGCTCTTTCTGTTGCAGGTTTCATGGAATTCTCGGTAGAGGAAGAGGAGATTTGAGCTGACACTAGAGAGTAGAGACACTGTAAATAAACAGAAATAACTCTCCTCTTCTTTTTGAGATATATAATTGTTCCCTTAAATATGTAGATACAGATACAGATATTTTTAAATAGAGCTCAAATGGCTAAGAACTAAGCATCTCTAAGAGTGTCAAAGAGAAGTCCCTGTTAACTATAGTAGCAGCAGATGGGAGTTGTTCAGTGACAGACAAGATGGCACTGAGAGATGGCTGAGGGCGTGGTCTTGGGTTGCACACAGCTTAGAGCCACCTTCCGATGTGTCAGTCCCTGTCCTGTGACTTCTGCAAGCCTGTTTTATCCACTTGGCAGCCTCCACAGTGCCTTTGACCTAGGTGCTCCTCAAAGGATCCCAAAAATGTTGGAGAGGGGAAATGGATATTCTGCAAAACCAAATGTAATACATATGTAACAAAAGCTACATTATAATTTGTAATCCACCCCATTCTTACTCAGTTACTGTATTAGTCAGAGTTCTCCAGAGAAACCGAACCAATAAGGTCTATACAGAGAAAGAGATTTATTGTAAGAAATTGGCTCACACAATTATAGAGGCTGAGAAACCCCACACTCAGCTGTCTGTGAAATGGGGACTTAGGAAGGCCAGTGGTATAATTTAGTCTGAGTCCAAATGCCTGAAAACAAAGGGAGTCAATGGTGTTGATTCCAGTCTAGGTCTGCAGGCCTGAGAACCAGGACCACGGACAGCAGGAAAAGATCAATGTCCCAGCTCACAGGGCGAGGCAGGAGGGGCGGAATACTTCCTTCCTCCACTTTTTTGTTGTATTCAGGCCCTCCTCTGATTACATTGGAGAGAGCAAACTGCTTTATTCAGCACACCTATTCAAATGCTAATCTCATCTGGAAACACCCTCACAGACACATCCAGAAATAATGTTTAGCCAAATATCTGGGCACCTTTTGATCCTGTCAAGTTGTCACATACAGTTAACCATCACAGTTATCAAGAACACAGTAAAGTTTCGATCACTAGAGCAAAATAAATAATATATACTTAATAAAACAGTGAACATTCTTATGAAATTTACACCAAAAAATGTATTTAACGGGGCTGTGGGTACATTTTGAAATGTACATGTATATTTGAAATGATGTGATTTGGGATCTTGGAAAGTAAAAGTGTCTACGGGCAGAGAATGATCTTAAAGGTCCCCACATGGAGCGTCTCTATGCCAACTGGAACTGTCCGTTTTATGGGGTTGTTGCAGGGAATAAATGAGATATATCTATGATGGTATCCAGCAATGTGGTAGTCACTCAGAAATGTTAGCTGAGGGCTTCCCTGGTGGCGCAGTGGTTGAGAGTCCGCCTGCCGATGCAGGGGACGTGGGTTCGTGCCCCGGTCCGGGAAGATCCCACATACCACGGAGCAGCTGGGCCCGTGAGCCGTGGCCGCTGAGCCTGCGCGTCCGGAGCCTGTGCTCCGCACCGGGAGAGGCCACAGCAGTGAGAGGCCTGTGTACAGCAAAAAAAGAAAAAAAAAAAAATGTTAGCTGAGAATAATAGTTATTATTCACCAGAATATTCTTTTAGTGACCATATATTATGTTAAGGCAGAAAAAAAATTCTGATTTTACTTACAGTGGTCCATTACTCATATCAGAAAGATTAAATATTTCCATAGTTGCTACAAAAGCCAGGAAATCAGTTCATTTTCCTAGAGTCATTAGTATGTCGGGATAAACCTGGATTTGGAATAACAGTGGTTAGTAGAGGATTTCTAGACATTATACCAATGCAAGAGGATTCTAGAAATTCACACATGAATGCAAGATATTATTCCATCCCTTCTTACAGCATCAAAGAAGCACACTGAGCATATAAAAACAAACACCTTTACTTCAGGATACTGCCTGGCTAAGTTTAATTGAAAAACAAATATCCAGTGCAATTGTCTGTGATAAACTGAGGCTTAAATGATTTGAAGACACTTTGGGAGCAGACAAATTAGATAATCACAATCATAACGTCTGGAAAGATTCAGCTGATGTTGACAAGTTGTAAAGATAAAAGTTTATAGCAAAGTCAAGAGCTAAATGTCTAGATTGGGTCGGGGATCAATGTTAATACTCAAATTGTAAAAGCACTGAACTTCAAATGATCCCTCATAGTGTTCTAAGTTCTCAAGATTATCGTGTAAAACTTGATTTACTGAAAAACTTTGGCTTAATTGTCCTTAGGCAAATACTTTACAGTCTTACAGTATTCTCTACCATCGAACCCATTTCTTAGATGTTGTATGTGTTATGTGATTTGTGCCCCATGCTGCAGTAACAATTTCAGCTGCTGGTTTTCAAAACACTTCCAGTTGGGTGACTGTTAATAGTTTATGAGACACATGAGTCAGACCATGCCATTTCTAGGCATCTGTTTGTTTTTCATTTAAGCCAACATGGAATTTGCCTCATGGCCTCACTCTGATCTCAGCAAGAACACATTCAAAAGAGTTCCTTGTTTTTTCAAAGCCTGTTTGCATGAGTTGATTGAATGCTCTCCTAGCACGGCAGACCTGCCTTAGAGCCAGTGGCAGAATACCTGTGTACTGGGTTGTATAAAGGATTCACTGCATTTAGCTCCATTCATTGTGCTGACTGTGCCTCCCAGTGACACATCCAACTCTCCAACCTCTGTTTGCTTTTTTCTTTTGTCTACAGGAGCAGAGGGCACAGTGTTCCCTAAATCTATAGAGACACCTAATGTCAGGGCAGATCCCTTCAAGGAACTAAGGTAAACTTCTGAGTATGGTTTGCATTGATTAAGTGGCTATTTGCTCTCTTTGTGCAACTGGTTGATGATCCATTTTGAATATCTATGATGTAGCAGTATCATGAGTATATGAAATGGGAGAGATTAGAAAGGATGTGAAGATAAGCTACAACTAAGAGAAAATTTTCTCTGAGGACTTAAAGTTGAAAGTTTGGAGGAAGTGGTTGCCAGTCTTGGAGTTGTGAGATTTAGGATTCATTCATTTGCCGTGTGTATTTCCTGATGTATTTTGTGGTACCAAAATCCTCTCCAGTTAGAGAACTAATCAGTAATTGGTGCTGATCAGCCCAAAGAAAAGTGGTGTTTAAAAGAAGCTGAGCTGTAAATACAACACTATTTTTTTTTTCTATCTAATAATCTCCCCATTTTCTGCAATGATACGGTGCTAGATCTACCTTCTGTGGGTATTCCATGTACTGGTGTTAATCAGATATCCATAAGCCTGCTGCTTTTAGCAGAAAAGGGCTCTGCGATGCCCGGTACTTACCACCAACAACTTATGGAAAGCAAAAAGGAACAGTAGACATACCGACGGACAAATAGACAGAGATATAGCCTAAAAACTATTCCTGCCACCAAAGAACTATCCCCAGCCCTCCAAATGAAACACATATAAAATGGTATGATGATACAAATATAACTTTAATTTTCACTATGGAATTAGAGCCATGAAGAATTCACTGAATATTGGCTTTCTTCATTTCTCACAGTTCTTTTAATTAAGACCAATCATAAATCCTCATAAATAGCCCTGAATAACTCTTGCATAAAGACATCAACTGTAAGCAAACACACCTGTATCGCACAAGCCATACCTTCTCTTTCACAACCAGCCCCAAGATCTCTCTTTTGCGAAAACAGCAGCAGCCACATTGGAGCTTGCATTTCCCTAAACAGAAACGTGTCCTCAGTAAGTGGAGAATATATCACCTCATTGCAAAACCATAGCATTCCTGCCAGGCCTGTAAGTCTTTATGAGTATAGGGAAATAAATCGGGCAAAAGGAAGAGGATGATCGGTAGGGAGTGAGAACTTCTTCTTGGCAAAATCCCATATACAGTGGCTATACTTTTTAAATTACATACCACACTGTGATGTTTTACATGTTACTGGAATAAGTAACATGTAAAACATCATGTAACATGTAACATGAAAAATAAACATTTTCACCAGGTCTTCCAGAGGCCAGAAGTTGCCTGACTCTCTGTCAGTTAGATCCTGGGTTTCATATTAATGTGCTAAAGCTGGAATCTTTTAAGCAAATCCACCCAAGGAAATGTGCATTTTAGGACCCTGAGAGAGCTCATTCTCTGAGAATGCACTGAATCCTTGTGGCTATGATGTAAGAACTCTTTCAAGCAGGCTAATGGGTGGCCCAGTTCCCTGTCGTTTCACAGTCCTCTTTAGGAGCAGGGGTTTTTAATCTGGGGGGAAAGGAGGGTTGTTTTTTTACAGAACTAGTGAATGATTTGTGCCGATCAACCCAAAGATAAGTGATGTCTAAAAGGAGCTGAACTCTATCATGTACTACAATGTTCATTGCAGCTCTATTTCCAATAGCCAGGACATGGAAGCAACCTAAGTGTCCATCGACAGATGAATGGATAAAGAAGGTGTGGCACATATATACAATGGAATATTACTCAGCCATAAAAAGAACTGAAATTGAGTTATTTGTAGTGAGGTTGGATGGACCTTGAGTCTGTCATACAGAGTGAAGTAAGTCAGAAAGAGAAAAACAAATACTGTATGCTAACACATATATATGGAATTTTTTAAAAAAAATGGTTGTTTGGTCAGAGATTCTGCCACAAAGCACCGTTAAAAAAAAAGTTCCAGAGGGATGGAGAAGCCAAGTGATCACATTCTAGGCTCCTGACTCAGTTCGGGCTATTGCGCATCAACACAATCTGAACAGGGGCAAACAAAAAACCAACTTAAGAATTACATACTAAAGTCTTTTTGTGCTTCCTTTATTTATACTTAGACTGACTTCTCAGATAAACAAGTAAAACTTAAATATACATCCATGTCCCTCAGCTACTCAATCAGTCAAACATGAGAAAAATAACATCTATTTTAGAGACCTTCTCTTTTGGGATAATTTTTGTCTCCTCAAACCCCTTTATTGGATGCTGGAGGTTTTGCTTGTTTGTTCTATTGTTGTTTTCTGTTTGCTCGTTTGTTAATGAGAAGCAAATTTTAGGCCTCTGATGTTTCTTCCCGGAATATCTCAGCTCCCAGGTAAAGGAATGGTAGCTTCCTCTCTGTGAGTGTTTTGGTCCACTGCTTTTCTTATTAGAGCTACTATATTTGCAGTATTTGCTTAGGAGGTTTGTAAATAATCCAGGGTTGAGCTGAAAATCACAAAAGAGGCTTGTTTCTCTCCAGACAAATAAGGAGTGTTGGTAAGGTCTGCGCCCAACACCCAACTCAGGCGTATTTGTAGACTCTGCTGCTGCAGGGCGGTTCTGAAATCATGACGTCTGGCTCTAGATTCAAGACTATACTGAAAAATGTACCAGGCACTACCCCCATCCCTCTAATAAGAAAAACTAACTTTGAATAGAAACTGGATTTGAATAAATTCATGACTTAAAATTTGAATATTTTAAATGTTCACACAGTTTTGTTTTGTTTTTTTTTCCGAAGTCTATATAAGACAAATGGAAAAAAATCCCTGATCTCAGGCTGTGCCTGATCTGAGACTGGAAATAGGCCGTTCAGTTTGACATAGGTATTTTCTATGGTAAGAACAGAGACTACCTTTGAATGACTACCTTGCTCTAAGCATTCTTTTTTTTTTTTTTTTTTGGGGGGGTACGCGGGCCTCTCACTGCTGCGGCCCCTCCCGCTGCGCGGAGCACAGGCTCCGGACGCGCAGGCTCAGCGGCCATGGCTCACCGGCCCAGCCGCTCCGCGGCATGTGGGATATCCTCCCGGACCGGGGCACGAACCCGCGTCCCCTGCATCGGCGGGCGGACTCCCAACCACTGCGCCACCAGGGAAGCCCTAAGCATTCTTTTCAACTGTGAAGTTTCCTTGTAGGATTCTGATCCTACCAGAAGAGGAAATGGACTCTGACATCCCATTTCCCAGATGTCTGCCATGACAATTGTAAAAGAAAGGAAGAAGGCTATGTGGACCCGTGTACACAGACAGCCAACTCTGTTCCCCTAAATATCACTAAAAGCTTGGAAGGAACCACAAAAAAGCAAGAAGCCAGCAGGTCTTCATAAAAGAATTCTTCATCAGCAGCTGTGCTGACGTGCTTTTCCTCTCCCTTCGGTTATTACAAGGGTGGTGACCAGATGTTCCATTTCATCGTCTATAAGGAGCTGTTTCCCAAGTGTTTTTTTCAGATTCTTTTCCCATATAGGTTATTACAGAACATTGAGTAGAGTTCCCTGTGCTCTACAGTAGGTCCTTGTCGATTATCTATTTTATGTATAGTGGTGTGGATATGTTAACCCCAATCCTCCTCATGTATTCCCCGCCCCCACCCCCCGCCACCAACTTGGTAACCATAACTTTGTTTTCAAAGTCTGTGAGTCTTGTTTTGAAAGTAAGTTCATTTGTATCATGTTTTTTAGATTCCACATATCAGTAATATCACATGATATTTGTCTTTCTCTGTCTGACTGTACTTAGTATGATAATCTCTAGGTCCATCCATGTTGCTGCACACGGCATTCTTTCATTCTTTTCTATGGCTGAGTAGTATTCCATTGTGTATATATGTACCACATCTTCTTTATCCATTCCTCTGTTGATGGACATTTAGGTTGCTTCCATGTCCTGGCTATTGTAAATACAGCTGCAGTGAACACTGGGGTGCATGTGTCTTTTTGAGCTATGGTTTTCTCTGGGTATATGCCTAGGAGTGGGATTGCTGGGTCATATGGTGGTTCCATTTTTTGTTTTTTTTTGTTTCGTTTTGTTTTGTTTTCATCTTTATTGGAGTATAATTGCTTTACAATGGTGTGTTAGTTTCTGCTTTATAACAAAGTGAATCAGTTATACATACACATGTTCCCATATTTTTCGTTTTTTGAGGAACCTCCCTACTGTTCTCCATAGTGGTTTTACCAATTTACATTCCCACCAGCGGTGTAGGGAAGGTTCTCTTTTCTCCACAGCCTTTTCAGCATTTATTGTTTGTAGACATTTTGATGACAGCCATTCTGACTGGTGTGAGGTGATACCTCATTGTAGTTTTGATTTGCATTTCTCTAATAATTAGCGATGTTGAGCATCCTTTCATGTGCCTTTTGGCCATCTGTATGCCTCCCTTGGAGAAATATCTATTTAGATCTTCTGCCCATTTTTTTGATTGGGTTGTTTCTTTTTTTGATATTGAGCTGCATGAGCTGTTTGTATATTTTGGAGGGTAATCCGTTGTCAATCGCTTTGTTTGCAAATATTTTCTCCCATTCTTTTCATTTTGTTTATACCAAGTAATTTTTTTGACACTTTATTAAGAGTCAAGTCATGTGATAAATACTTGAGATGTAGAGTTAAATGAGTACTCAAATAATTTATAGTTAAGGAGAATAAGACAGAAAGGAACCTCAAAATACAAGGTAATGAAATGTAGGATAGATGTATGAACCAAATCAGAGGAAACACAGAGAATTACAAAAACCTACCTAAGAGAGTTAAATAAGGCTGCCCAGAGGAAGTGACATTTTAGTTGCAAGAAGAAAAAAGATGAAACCCAAAAGTACACCTCAGAATTCAAAAAGCGTGGTTCTCTACAGACATTTAATATAGGGGAAAGTACCCCCAACACATTTCTCTAGCTCCCAAGAATGTTACCGTGTTATTGACTAACATGAGGGATTGTAATTTCCTCATGACAGTTGTGTTCTTAAAAAAATTGTGTGAAGGCAGTTTCACATATGCTCGCAAAAGACTAAAGATTGTTACACGCTTCAAAAATCAGTATGTGGGCTTCCCTGGTGGCACAGTGGTTAAGAATCTGCCTGCCAATGCAGGGGGCACAGGTTCGAGCCCTGGCCCGGGAAGATCCCACATGCCGCGGAGCAACTAAGCCCGTGCACCACAACGACTGAGCCTGCGCTCTAGAGCCTGTGAGCCACAACTGCTGAGCCCACGTGCCTCAACTACTGAAGCCTGAGCGCCTGCAGCCCGTGCTCCACAACAAGAGAAGCCACCGCAACGAGAAGCCCATGCACCACAACAAAGAGTAACCCCCACTCGCCGCAACTAGAGAAAGCCCGCGCACAGCAACGAAGACCCAGTGCAGCCAAAAATAAATAAAGAAATAAATTTATTAAAAATAAAAAATCAGTATGTAATTCAATTCAGCACTGAAAGATTCACTGATAGCAAACCCATTCTACAGCCCCAAATAAATAAGGCATTACTTTGTTACTGTTTATTTTTCTCCATAATATTACCAGGGTTTTAATGATAGAGCTGAAAAATTATGATACATCTGTTACTCCCAATAATGCTTGAACTCGGACGTGTTGCAAAAAAATTTTTTTAACCCGGTAGGTACTCAATCTGGCTCCTTTGAAAATATGGGAATTTACAGTTTGTGTGTCTTATAGGGAAACAGGGATTAGACAAGCCTCCCACAAGTTGACAAAAATGAGTTTATTCATTCTTTAATTGTATTTAAAAATGTCTACAGCCAACTAAGTATTTGTTGGCTCTCAGTGGTTTATAAAGTCAAGTGGCAGGAACAGTCTGTCAGAGCTTCAGGGCTCATTTCATTTGAGGCTTGGCAATCCTCCTCCACTTCTTTGTCCTCTTCAAACTTTACAATACCAAAAATAATGGATCGACAGTCTGATTTTAAAAAATGTACACACACAGGTAAAGAGAGAGACACACACACAAAGACAGAAATACAGAGAAAGAACAGGTGGGAGTGGGGGAAGGGAGAGAAGAGGCAAGAAGCTGTGTATTGAGCTTTTAGCTATGGTACATGGTGAAAAGGGGAGTACCACTGTAGAAGAAATCTTTAAATTTTCTCCCTTTTAAACATTTTGCAGACATGTTCTGTAATTTTCTTCCCTCTCTTCCACCCCCAACTCCAAATACTTAGACTAAGTTTTTTTAGTTTTGTTTTGCATGTATGAGATTTAGAATTATTTGATCATATAGCACAAATATTGAAGTGATTCAAAGGAGAAATGAAAAAAAAGAAATGTAGTGGACCAAATAATAGCAGTTACTTACTCCAAGGCCTTAAAAAATAGAATAATGGTGAAGCAGTGTCCCTGTTGGTCAAGAGCCTGTGCTTTGAAGGTATCCTGCTCTGGCTTTGAATTTGGTACCCATGCCCGTCTGCTCTGTGAACTTGGGCAAGTGTCTTAAGCTCTCCTAGCCCCAGTGCCTAGAATGGAGGAGAAGCTCAGTGAATACTAATTCAACACATGTTAGCTATTGGGAGGACAGGAAAGCAGCTCTCTCTCTCACAGGGACACAAGAACTCAGATGGGATGGGAGTTCCCAGAGTTTAATAGTTCTTTAACCCCTAAAAAGTTTCCATCAAATCATGGTGACCAACAATTATTTCTCAATTAAAGACAAAAAGGAAGAAATCATTGAGTACTTCCATCTACTATTAACTGCATTTTATATAACAGAAAGGATATAAGAAGACATAATATAGAATAAAAGACAGTTTCATAATTGAATACAGGACAGTCTCCTTTAGCTATATTAACATGTCATTGTATTGCCTCCATTTTCTCATTTTGCCAAAAATGCTAGTGACTACCTCACAACTCTTCACACATTTAATAGTGTCTGCCGAGAAAAAGAAAATTAAGACCTGAAAGCCACAGGCTAGGGCTTAACGAGGCCCACTTGACTTTAAGATTGTCCTGTTTGAAATCCCAAAACTATTACATCTTGCCCATCTTCCAAGACCAGTCAGTACGTATACATGTCCCTTTTCTTCCTCTTCCTCCTGTATTCCAACGCGCCATCGTTATTCTCTCTTTTTTTTTTTTCCTGTTAGTATCAGGACTAGAGTTTGAATTTATCTCTGTATTTCCCTTTTCTACCTTATCCCCAACCTTTCCCCGGTGCCCTTCAGGATGGTTCTATTAGTAAACATAAGGAGAAGCACAGGAGGTAAGGGAAAAGTGATGCTTCCGTATTTGAGGTATTGCCACCTTTCCCTTTGCCTTGTTTCTCAAAAGCTCTTATTCTGCACATGCGATAGAAATTACAGCTTAACGATAGTAAACCCATGAGTCTGTATTCATCTCCTCTGTAATTATGATTCTACCATTAGAGACCAGAGGATGATAGATGGCAGATAACATCACAGGGAAAGCTGAGGCTAGGACGTAGGGGAAGTCCGATTCAGACAGGAAGAAGAAATAGAGATCCCCTCTGTTCTGGTCTCTGGTGAATTGTGGGAAGAAGACGACAGGAAATGTAGGAAAAGCAGGTGTTGAAATCTATGCCCTGATGACCTTTCTTCTCTGGGTCACGGAGGGAAGAAACCAATTAAGTAGATTTTAAGGAAAGGCAAAAGCAAAGGGTCCTTGTACATTTTCATTTGGGATTCTAGGAGGAAGCCAACTTGTAGGGTGGTTTCACAACCCCCTGGAAAGAGAGGAAAAGAGGACCTGGGTCAACACTCTGGAATCTCCGTTAATTCCAGGGGTGGGGGAGGAGGGAAGGTAGTTCGTAGAAGTGTCCGTGTGGTGTGTTGAAGAATGCACATGGATAACTGAGGGTGCAGGCTGGCTGGTCCTGGGGCTCGTCCCTGCAGTGGGGCTGAGGGCTCCAAAGAAGACAATCCAGTTTGGTGCAGTGGGAGACCTGCGCAGGTCTCAGGGTCTACCAGCACCATTCAGTCCCGACTCAGTGGATACTGCTGGAGCCCAGAGAGAGTTTATTCAAGGAGGACTTGGGCATGGGAGTGTAGCCTGATGCAGATCAAAACAACATCTCCTGGAATCTAAACTTGCTCTGTTCCTGTCACCACGTGGTCACGTAAGCCTCCTTCTGCCACATCCATAATGATATCTGAAAGAGGGAGAGGAAAATTTAGACTAATTATCCTAATGGGAAAGTCGAAACTTTTCAGTTACAGAGAGGATGCTGGAATAGATTTCTTTTTTTCCCAACAATCCATAAGGATAAGTTTGAGAGAAAAATTAAGTCAGGTGAAAACAATAAAGAAATGCCATTTGTTTTCATGGATGGGCATGGTTTGTACATTGGCCAGCTTGCAATACAGGGTATCATTCCAGTCACAAGGTATCTTATGTGACTTTGCCAAGCTTCCAAGTCTGTGAGTCTTGCCTTCTGTCTTGCAGGGACCACTGGGTATGAGCAAAAGGAAAAGGTGCTTTCACAATCCATCATCAGATGCCTGTGATTAGTGTTCATTTCTCTGCAAGTTTTGAGTGACCATTGATTGGAATTGTAGTGCAGATCTGATGCTCTCAACGTACTCCCCAAAAGTGGGTCCTGGATTTTTCATCTTTTTAAACCAATAAGATATTGGGGGAAATGCCTTAATAACCAAAATATTTCACAAGCATCTCTCTCAAAATCATTACTGGACTATCTACGAAAGCTAGAGCCAGCAGCCTTGTTCAGGGAGGCACCTGATGGTCCATTAATGGCTGGCCCATTTTTGTCTGAATTTGAGAGAGGCAACTCGACACATTGTTAACATTATCTAAGACAAGTGGCTTTTATTTAAAAATTAAAATTATATCCTTTTGATTAATTGTTTAACTTAAGGGTTTAAAATGTGAAAAAAATCATTCAGCAGGTAAAACCATAACTGGCAGGGGTGTATAAAATTACACTTTTATCCGTGTTGTCAAGGCAGGTAGGACATCATGAAATAAGTGCTAACCTTCCAGCCGTTTAGAGCAGAATGGGCGTGTGTGTATATCTGCCAAAATTCCAGAGTTGGGGCTCCCTTCTGCCTGAACCCAGAGCATCCTGACTTTATTATTGTTTCTATATTGATTAAAATGTCAGCAGCTGCCATGCATTATGTAAAATGTGTGGGGTAGATTGAAATATTATTCTTGAAAAACACGCAATTGCTTTAGAATCTCTCTTTTGCCGCCCCCAGTAGGATTGCCCTGCTCGGTGGATAGACAGAAAATCTTGTTTAATTACACCCTTCATGATCCTGGCTTGAAGCCAGTCTTATTTTCTTCCAGTTATAACCTTTTCAAAACAAAGAGTAATGGGAGTTTAGAGGAACAAGCTGTCAGTTTTTACCTGAAATAAGTTGGGAACTAGAAGTAAATTTAAAAAACAATTAAAAAGCCAGCCAGAATTCTTAGTCCAGAATTTTCCATGGTTTGTTAAAACATACAGTTGACCATTGAACAACACAGGGGTTAATCTGCGTATAACTTATATTTGGTCCTCCGCATCTGCAGATTCAACCAACCGTAGACCGTGTAGTGCTGTAGTATTTACTATTGAAAAATATCCACGTATAAGTGGACCTGTACAGTTCAAACTTGTGTTGTTCAAGAACCAACTGTAATATAAATGAAAGTAAGACCATCTCAGAAAGAACTAAATAAATTTTCCTGACTTCTGGCCTTGAATTATGTGCCAAGTTGTGCTAAAGGTCACTCCTTTGTTTGCTATCCTTCAGTGGCTCCCACTGACTTGAAGATAAACAAAAACACTCACGTACCACCTTAAAGTGGTTGATCTGGCCCTGCATGATGGGCCCAGCCTCTCATCTCCCATTACCCTTTCCCCTCCTTCCAACCTTCTGTTATTTTTGTTTCTCCCTCTGCCAAGACTTTCATTGCCACAGGCAAATAGAATGGTGTAGTGAAAACAGTGTCTCTGGTTTCCCATGAGGACGTGAGAAGCCTCCAGTCCCAGACCCGCTAATCTGTGACACCAGGCAGATGCCACTGGAATGGGATCTGTTTGTACTAACTTGAATTCCTTGATGGTTTTAGGGGAGAAGTTTTTAAATAGGCAGAATTTGGGGTGCAGGCTGCAGGGTGTGGGACTTCCTTCTGATTGGTTGGTAGTGAGGTAACAGTGCAGTGCTCCAGGAATCTTGTGCTCAGCTCTACCTGGGCGGGGAAACTTAGTTCCTGCAGCAGAACTCAAAGATACTATTAGGTATATTCCTTCAGGAGGAACCGGGACCTTGCCCCATCACTGCACTAGTGTTGGGGGGAGTGGTGTGCCCACAGGTTCCTGCTCGGTTTCAGTAGCAAAGTTGAACCAAGAGAATGCTGCTTCTTGGATTCAAAATCTATTTGGCTGTCCTCCAGAGGCATGCCTGGACTTGCATCCTCTGGCTGGTGAAGACCAGGGGGAATATTCTCACTGGTCACAAAGCCAGGCTCTCAAGGACATAGAACCAGACGAAAGGAAAAATCTCCTCATACCTGTGGTTCTCCTCCTTGTCACAAGTGGCACAAAAGACAGAGACGAGAAAAAAAATGACCACCTCTGGGAGGAAAAGGACTAGTAGAAAGCAAGAGTTCTCATAGTAAATCTTTACCAAAGTTGATACACCCAAGGAACTTATTCACACATACATTTTCTCCTGCTAATCTAAACTTGAAAAGGGACAAGAAATTTTTACCTTCCTCTCTCAACCTACAGAGTACTGCAGAGCGAAATCCAGGAGACCTGACTTTGGTAAAAATTCTTAGCTTTCTGTCACTTCTGTCAGTTTTCCAGGATCTCATCTGCAGGCTCCAGAACAAGTGCGGTCTCTCAGAAAGTTCCATCTGGGTTGCCAAAACTGTGGGAAAGGAAAAATAATTTCTCCTCTATCTTTCTAGGCTCTTGGCTGAGACACCCCTGTAATAAAAGACAGATTAATACAGAAAAAAATGTCCAGTGACTTGTGTACCTCCTGTATACATGGGAGATACCCAGGAAGACTGAGTAACTCCCTGAAATGGCCCAAGCCAACACCTTAAATATCGTCTCTAGCGAAAAACAAAAGATTTGAGGGAGGAGTACGGGGGAAGAGGCCAGTTGTGGGAAGTTATCAGGAAAAGCACAGTAAGCAAAGGTAAGTTTATTATGCAGATTTAAGTCATTGCCTTCCGCATTGATGAGAGTTTCTAGAAATGTAGTCTTCCTTCTCTACCTGGTACAGAGAGGGAAACCCCTTACAAATGAAGATTTTCCTTATAAATGTAAATGTCTCTTACAAAAGAGTAACATTTGCTTGTTTTTCAGAGCTTCTCCCATGTCTGCTATTTCTTAAAAATAATCAGCCTAAAATAATCCTTATGCCAAAGAGGCATATTTTGGGATGGTATATTCTGCTCCTATTCACTGCTTTTCTTTTTCTTTATGTTTGTGGGTGTGGGTCTTTTTTGGTCCATTTACTGTAGTTGTGTTAGCATTTCAGGAAGAAGCAGAGGTAGACATATGTGTTGAGTTCACTGTTTCATCAGAAGCCTCCTCAATTTGCAGGCTACAGCCATTCTCCCTTGGTTTCCTCTACAGTGCCATAGAGGCCGCACTTAGAGCCTTGCTAGTCCCTTTTCTTGAAACATTCTTCTCTACTCTTTCTGAATCATCCTATTCATCTTTTAACTCTCAGTTTAAAGTTCACTTCCTAAGGAAGTCCTTTTTGGCACGCCCCAGGATCATACTGGTCGCCCTGTTAGCCCCTATACATAGCCCCTGCACATCTTCATTTTTGGACACACTGGCTCAGATGTCTTCCACATTTGCCATTGCCCACAGAGGGGTTTAGGTTAGGTGAATCATCACAAATTCATTCCCTCCGGAAGTGTGTGCTCAGCCAGCAAAACGCTGAGTAACTGACTCCTTGACATTTGTTTGTAAAGGAGAGCCATTGAAGTCTCCCAGAGTCTCTAATTTTGGCCGTATGCTTATTTATCCCTTTTCTTTCTTTCTTCTATCCATCCTAAGTCATTTCCAAAAGAGAATAATCTCTTCCTCTTTCTTTTACAAGCAGTTTCAAAACTTTAGATTTCTTTTTTGCCCAAGTGTTCTGCTATAGTCACACTCCAGTAGAACTTTGCTTTAACGTGAAGCCTCCGACCTACAATCCCTATTCATTTTCTCAACCATGGTCATCATAATTCATAGAGGAATCAAGTCCTCTTTCACCCAGATCTACATTTCATCATTGCTTCCTATTCACAAAGGAAGATTCGTTTCCAGGTCTTTGGATTTTTTTCAGAAATACAACCTGACTCATTAATGATAATTTTCCTTGCCTGGCATCTGAGTTCAGGCACACTTACTCTGGAATAACAAAGCACAGACGAATTTGAAATCCTTTGGCAGTCCAAGCACATACCCCTAACCTTGAATAAAAAACAGATGCTAATAAAGGCAGGGTCTTAAAAATGTGAATTGTAGTCATTTCACACTTCATGGCAGCTTCATGCTGAAGAAATAGCTTAAAACTTAATTACGATGCTTGTCCCTTCATTAAGTGAAGATGACATTCCTCGGATAAATTTTTGCAATGACATCTGAGGAGGAGAGTTGAGAAACTCATTAGTTATTTATTCATGATGGAGAATATTGACTGTGTACTGATTAAAGGAAAGTGTTGACACCCTTTTTAACATGATGCATCTGCCTGTTCATTTATGGTTCTCTCTGTGGTCCCCATGGAAAGCTCTTTGGGAAATGAGGAAAATGCCCTTCAGCATTTGAATGCAGATGTATATAAATATGTGCATGATGAGTGAGATTAAAATGGAGAGCGGGAGGCCCTGGGCTTCTGATTACCCGCCCCTGCAAATAACTGGGCTGCTCTGTGAGGACCATTTGGGAGATACACAACCACGATGGATTGAATACGTCCTACTCTTGGTGCCTGAGGAGCTATTATGCTACATTCAGTATTTCAGTGGCTCATTCTAAAGCTAGAAGTCAGTTCTCAGTGAATGATGCACCGAGGGTTTTGCCTCCTGTCACATAATAATCCCATAGCTTGAGCCAGGCAGTGACTAAGTTAAGTGAACCGGTGAAGGCACAACCCCCCCGCCCCCTCTCTTTGTGTGAGGGGCTATATTCTTACAGAAAGAGAATTTTGTTCTTTACTCTCATGACCCAGAATGGCTAAGAAGTGAGGGCAGCAGAACCAAAAGTAAGATAGTGCAACATACAGAAGTGTTTTTCAATTGTCTGAATTACCTCCCTTGATAGCCATGAACTTCCTGTCACTGAGAGACTCAAGGTAAGGGGAACTGTCCAATCAGGACTGCTATAGAGGTGTGTCAGGCATCAGAAGGAGGGAAGGTTTTAACTAAACCACCTTTCAGATCTGCTCTAATAGGAAGATACTAAGATTCGGGCTTCTAAGTGCTGTTCACGGATATGATTTTACCAGGGGCCTCTCATCAAGGTGAAATTTCTCAAAAAGTTCTATTCGCTGAGTAGTTGAAGGTTAGAATCTGTGACCAGTATTGATGGATTCCTTTTCACTTTTCCTTGCACTGTGGGTGTTTGAAGAACAATTCAAATTCTTTCCATGCTTTGTAAATTTCAAAGTGCTTTCACAAATAGCCTCTCCAAAACTCCCTTAAGTGGGATGAGTGGGATGGACTTCATTCCTATTGTACAGAAGGGGAGACTGAAGGGTTAAAATGTAACGTTTGGCTGTTTGGCATAATGGAAAGATCCTGTCCTTTCTCAGGGCTCAGTCAGATTTTGAGGTTTAGTGGAGTCTCTGACACTGGTGGCAGCATGGAGTCAAGGTTAGGAGCAGAACTTTCAAGTCAGACCGCCAGACCCTGGATCCTGGTTTGCCACCTGCCAGCATGTTCCTCTGGGCAAGCTTTTAAAACCTCTCTCTGTCGCCATTTCCTCATTTATGAACAGGCGGATAAAAACAGCACCAACTGAGAAGGACTTGTGAGCACTGAATGGCATGAGGTATATGAACTACTTCCCACGTCACGTAGAACCTAGGACTTAAATGTTAGCTCTGGGACCTCTGTTGTTGAAGCAACCAATTATTACTCATCCTTGATTATGGCCAAGGAGTCTGTCCAATGATAGGGTGGTTTTGCTATATCATATGCCTCACAGATAATGGACAGCAGGTTAATAGCCTATTTTGTACCAATCAGTACAGTCAAGACAACAGTGAAACAAGTATGAGTTGATGAAATTGGCCAATATTAAAAGTGAACTCTAACCCTGCTTTTGAAATTTTCTTATTGCAAAGGCATTTGCAATCTATATTCAGCCATGAGAGAGCCAAACTTTGTCCTTAGGAAAAGAAAACTGAGACTTAAGCATTACACAGACAAGATGAAGTGGAAAGCATTATGGTTATGGATGAAAAGATTAGTGTTTTAAAAACACATACAAAGAGCTTTGGATCTTTTTCTGAATTTAATTGCAGTGTGGTGAGTGACAGTTGTGAAAATGCTGTTTAAAAGGGAAAATAATAACATTTAAGTATCAAGATATTTTAAAAATCCACTAATTCTAACTGTAGTGTAATTCTAACTGTAGTGACCAAATACTCTCTCCCTCCTGGCTCCTTCAGCCATGCGTAGGAGGGAGAAAGTGGCTTAGACCAGCTTCCCTGGAAGACCTGACCAAGCAGAAAATCCCAGAAACAAGAAGCCTCATCTGGGGACCTTTCATCCCATTTGCCAGCTGCCACCAGGAATCAATGGCTCTTTCATAATCCTAGCAAGAAAGTGAAATCACAATTAAACTCTTATGAGATTTTGGTTTTTTGCTTTTCTAATTTTCACATTGACTCTTGCCCTTTTATATATATATATGTGTGTGTGTATATATATACACACACACACACATATATGTATACACACACATATGTATACACACACACGTATATACACACACACATATATACACACACATATATATATATTTACACACACATATATACACACACACATATATATACTCTCACACATATATACACACACACATATATACACACACATATATATACACACACACACATATATACACACACATATACACACACATATATATATACACACACATATACACACACATATACATACACACACATATATACATACACA
>RJWK010038845.1:0-20640 GCA_004363435.1 Platanista minor | reverse complement strand
GGGTTGATTCATTTAAAGGGCCCTTAACAGGAGCTTATGTTAATGAAAGCAGTTTTCTCATGACAGATCAGAACCTGGCCTTTATAGCATTAAAAAAATTTTTTTTACATTCATTGAGAAGAAACGGGGAACAATGATTGAATCAAAGCCGCCTTCAGCAGCCTCCCCCCACCTCAGCCCCATTTGAAAACAGCCCTGTTTCAATTTCGCCGCTGAGCTCGGCCTGCCTGCTCCAGACATCCAGACTTTGCACTCTATAAATCGTCTCTGCCTTTGCCCTGGAGCTGCTGACTATATGTATTTTTGGGTCCGGCATTAATTCCCTCATCCCTGGCTGGTGACATCAAGATTTGTAACGGATAGAATGTGTTTTTAATGTATTTCCTGGAGGTTACAATTAAAGAAATCTAAATCTTCTAAACTTGCAAAAGGTTCTGCTTCCATTAAAAAAAAAAAAACAGATATTATGGGAAGAATTTCCCTGCAGCCCCCAGATGGACTGGGCAGTCAGCAGGGTCTGGGGCTCTGGAATTCTCTGCTTAGCTCTGTCACTCACTATTCTCCTCCCGCCCCGTCTGTTCTCCTCTCTGTGCTTTAGTTTTCCTGGGTATGAGGTGAGGATAAATATTTGTCCACGAGATGAGGGTGTTGTAAGGATTAATTGGTTGGTGCTTCGGGAAGCCTTTGAAGATGAAAGACACTCTCTGCAGATGCTAAGTAAACTCTTAACGGTGTCTGGTTTTAATGAGCCAGGTGAAGCCAGGGGGGAATGGCTGGAGGTTAACTGTGCCTAGTCCAGAGCTGGCCCACACGGGTTGGGCTGAACACCGGGTGGAGCTACCTGCTGGCTACCTGGCTCCTGGCACAGGGCCTGACACATTGGTCTCTCTAAATATATGCAAAAGCAACTGAATTGGGATTTAACCCGGACTCTCACGTCACTGAGAGCAGGGCCCCAGACTTCCCAAAGCACGCTTATTGCCCGTCTTTTTCTAGCACACAGCTTGGGCAACTTACTTAACCTTTCCAAATCTCAGTTCCTCATCTGCCCATGGGGATAAACAGAGTCCCCCTCTCATAGGGTGGTGGTGAAGATTTATCATAACAATGGCCAGTGGCAAAAGAGCACTTGCTAAAAGTCAGGCTCTGAGCACTTTATACTCATGAGCTCACTGAGCTCTCACACCAATCCAGTGAGGGAGGAGCTACTGTTATCATCCCCATTCTACAAGTGACAAAATTGAGGCACAGAGGGGTTACTCGGCTACTTACATGAGGCCCAAGTTCTGAACACAAGCTAGAGCATTGCTCGTGAAGTGAAATACTGCGTGTCACACTTCGCAGAGCTCTGGAGTACACAACCAACAGGTTGAGGAGTTCTTGGACTTTGCCTGATTTTCCAAACCAGCAAAGAGAGCTGCATGGGGATGTAGGCCCTGGGAGTGTAGGAGCCAGGACGGAAGGGATCAAAGTAGACACTGACGGGGGCCCAGGGCCGTGGGAAGATGCCAGGTGTGTGTGTACCCAGCCAACCTTCAGGTTTCAGTAAGGTGAAAGTCTGAGCCTGCTCAGGGTGAACCACGTTTGGGACCCATGAGTCTCTGCTGAAAGTATTTCATGCCAAATCCTGGTACCTCAATGGCGGTACCTCAGCGGCAGTCTGAGCTATGAGCTTCGCATACGGAAATATGGGAACTCCTGGGACTGTGCTGGGGCTTAAGGGGGAGGTATCTCGGAAGGTGTGAGCTGGATTGCTGCTATTCCAGGCAATCAACAGACCAAAGAATCAGAACGAAGCAAAAGAAGACACTGGCCGAAGCAGTCTGAGTCCACGTGAAGAGCCAGAAGGGGAAACTGAGGCCCAAGTAAGGGTGATTTCACACCCCCAGCACGTGACATCATAGCCCAGGCTCTGACATAGTAAGGGAACCAACCAGCTAAGACACGGGTTGGGGAAGCCTCTGTTTGGAACAGAAATATCTTCAGCAACTGCTGCTGGTGATGGAATGGTGGAAATGGAATTTTGTCTAAACATTATGTTGTTTTGAAAAGTCTGACTAATGTGAAAGTCCCTATTTAAAAAGGAGTTGACTCTACATTGAAATTGGTTGGTGTTTCCACACCCACATGTTGACTAAGGCCTTGGAAAACAAACTTCCTAGTAAATCCTGATTCATATCACTTGGGACTGAATGCTTCAAGGTACAATCCCTGAGCTGTGAGCAGAGGGGCCTAGCCAAGAAAAACCCTGTGTCTGTGTTGATGAAAAGGCAAACAGATCCCAAAGGGAGGCCCAAGTCCTAGCTGGCTTTGGGCACCGGCCCTCCAGGAAAGCACACACAGATTTGAAGGAGGCCCTAGCACAGCTTCTCTGGGACCCCAGTTAGCCCTGTCTCAGAGCCTTTTTTTAGACACACAGAATGCAAGACAGGGAAAGGTCAGCATGGAGCCTTTCTTCCTGAGCACCCACTAAATGCTGTGTCCATTCACTGCAGCTTCAGCCCAGCCACATGAAGCACATGCATGTGAGTATCACAGTGGCCGTTTTCTCAATGTGGAAATGGCCTTGGCGAAGGCAGGCAGGGTGTCCCATTTTTGCTCCAAATAGTCTCGGTTTATGCTGTTGTCCCAGCATAATTAATAATAGCTTTCCCCTCCATTCTCAAAAATGCCTCCATTTGGATATCAAGTCATAAATGGACATCCTAAGTTAAGTGAATTGCCCCAAATCACCCAGCTAGTGAGTGGCAAGAGTTGGGATTCGAACTCAGGTTTTCCTCAGTTCAAAAAGCAGACACTGGGGCATTCACAATAACAAAGACTGTCCGGGCATTAACTGCAAAGCACAGACAGCGCTTTGGGAGCTGCATGCCTGTGCCCCCTCCTCTCTCTCCCCAGGGCCTCCCGGAGCCTGTCTGATGGGTCTCTGTGCAGGAAAGAGCTCAGCAGACAAAACACACACCTTCACCAACAACTCACCTTTCTGTGTTTGTTTTGTCTGTTGAGTGCGTTTCTCCCACCTTCTCTATGATAAAAATGCAAGGGCTGACTTCAAGTTTGGGCCACCAGCCCAGATCCCGAGTCCTGACCTCCAAGCCAGGACCGCTTAGCTCATCCCATTAAGAGGACCTCCTTTACTCAGAAGGCTGCCATGGGGTCATCCTCAGCCTGCCTTCTACTGCTCTGTTTCTCCTACACTACGACACAGAGGGTTTGTGTCGCCCCAAGTTCACCTGTAACATCTGTTTATGTCTCAGGACCACAGAACTGATGCGATCCAAGCTCATTTTCATCGGTGAAGAAACCAAGGGCCAGAGAGGTCAAGCGACTTGCCCAAGGGCACGGAGCTAATAGTTGAAGTCAAAAGACCAGGTCTCCTGACCTTGAGGTGAGTGTTCTTTCAAGCCAGGTTCATTCTCAGCTTAGCCTGAGGCCACCCACTATGGGGTACCTCCAGTAACACCTGGAGAAATCCTTTATATGATGTGACTTTTTGGACACCAGAGACCAAGGTGTAACTGCTTGACCCAGCCCCTCAGCCCTTGAATCTGCCAAAATCTCAGGGTTAGTAGCAGGGCCTTCATTCAACCACCTACTGAATCCACTGGCTTGCCTCCCTGCCAGGTGGTTATGCATAAACACCGCCAATATCAAAGAAAATCACTACTCCTGACGTTGCCTGCTGTCTCCAGACAACTGGCTGCTGAAAATGTCTTTTTTGCATTGAGTGGAAGAAGGTTTCTGCTCACCCTTCAGTCTTAGCTCCTCCCAATGCCCCAATGCAAGCACGTCTGATCCCCCTTCTCCCTCACATCTTTGAAAATAGCTGAAGACTCAACAACCGCTGCTCTTTGGATTGTTCCTCACATGATGTTGTTTTGGCGGCAAAATAGGTGGAGGGACACAAGGTTGAAGCCCCCCTCTGCCTTTTATCTGCTGTGTGGCCATGGGCAAGTCACTTAACCTCTGTGAACTTCAGTTTGCTCACTGGAAATACAGAGAGATCATGATAGTATTTACTTCATTGGGTATTGTGAGGATCAGATGAGATAATCCATATAACCGGCTAGGTTCAGTGTCTAGCACTCTTAGCACTTATAAATGGTAACAATATTCTTGCTTTTCTTCAACTTCTAAATGCAGCACCAAGGCTTTAGTTTCTCTGGAAGCTGCATCACATGACTAACTTTTATCATCAACTAATACCCATGTCCCCTGTTCACACACAAAGCTGCTAACAGGCTTCACCCATAAGCTGTCACGCTCACAAATTTGCTTTGCTCCCTCCCTCTAAGCATGAGGCTCGCAGCTCCTCAGATTATATTTCATTCTATCAGAGGCTGCCTATCTTTCTGGCCCATCAGGACTCTCTTTGGATCTGAGATTTGGAGACCAGGGCAAGACGATAACCATGAGAAAACCACAAAGCCTCAACCACGTGAGGCTTCAGCCTGCCTCCTTTTTCTTTCTCCCATCTAGGGTCCGTAAAAGCCTGCCCAGCTGCCCAGTGAGGTGACCCCTTCAAGCCTGACTGGCCGTGTTGACGTTCCGCCAGCAATTGTCTGCAGAGGAGCCCTTGTGCCCCTTTTGAAGTTCAGCGGAGTGAAGACTAATCTAAGTGAGCTGGAACACATTTTGATAAAGCAGCTTCCATGGCCAGGGGCCTCCTTTCGGCAAAGCCATTAACATGGGAAGCTGAGCTGGGGCTGAGCTTTCCCGTCTGGGTCCTCCAGCCCTTCCCCTGGCCTTTGATCACAGGACATGAGGATGTTAGTGCTCAAAGGGGTAGTTCAGTCCTGACCCCCTTGTTTTCCAGATGAGGCAGAGAGCAGAAGCAACTTGCCTGAGGTCACGTGGCTGGTGAGGGGCAGAATCAGTGCTGGGACCCTTGTCCACACTGGCCAGGCCCTCCTCGGGCTGTACAAAATGGTGGGTGGTCAGTGAGGAAAAACAGAAGCAGAGAGGACAATGCACAAATGGAAGAATCAGGCTCCCTCCCTGGAGAAGGCTGGCGGGCCCTGGCGTCTGCACGCAGGCCAGGCCAGCTGAGGGTGGGAGGAATAACAGCTAAGCCTGGTTAATACCCACAGCCTCTTCAAAGCACGGCTGCATTGTTGGTCTTACAAGGCTGGTCTCATCAGGGCTGATGTCTTGCTGACAGGCGAAGGGACCTGCCCAAGGCCACACAGGGCGGGAGCTTCTGTTGGAGCGTATTGCCCTGGAAAATGGCTTTAAGATCACTTGGATAATGACTAGGGTAAAACCTATGAGACTCAATCTCATGAGGTGGTTGTGAGGATTAAATAAGTGCTTCGAACAGCTCCTGACAGGTACGTCATCATTGTCCTCACCACCACCATCATCAGGACATCTGTCATTCCCGTCCACCCTCAGGGCTGATCCTGCCAGTGAGGCCAGGTCGCCACCCTCCCTCGCCTGGGCAGAAAGGAAGGCTCTTCTGGCAAAGGGTGGACTCATAGCTGGGCTTCTTGCCCAGACTTCCAAACCCACTGATTGGAGGCCACTGGAGCACCCCATGGGAACTCTGGACTGATGAGTGGTCCCCCACAATCAATGGGGGAGGCCTGGCTGCATGCTCTGAGGTGTCCGGCCTGTCCTCTGGCTCTCCAGGTGCTCCCCGAGCTTTCAGAGCATCTGAGGAAGGGATCCCGTCCTACACATCCCCCTACACATTCCCGGTCTCTGGGGAAGCTTCTCGGGAGTTGAGGGCTGGAGAAGGGCTCCCCCAGCCCTAAATGCCAGCCAGTCAGCCACAGCAGGACAACAGGACATAATTCCCACAAACTGGGTGAGTCAGGTCAAGGAGGCAGGGAGATCTGGTCTTTCTTTTCAGCCTTGGAATCTCAGGGTGCAGCTCTCAGGCAGCAGATCGTTCTTCCTAATTATGTCTTGCTCAGACTGCTGTTAGAATGAGCCGGTATTCCTAGGGGTTGATGGGGTGAAGGGAGCCCAGAGCCTGCTGGGGGCCTCGGGGGACCCACTCCATAGACAATCTACAGGTACAATGTCCACTGTTTATCTTTTTGTATTTTTCCTGTTTGACTTCTTCTCAGCTTCCTCTCAGAGTCTTAGCTCTTTGAGGACCAAACCCAGCACATTTCCTCTCTGTGAAACTCTTCACAGTAACTGGCAACTGTGGACACATACAGGGCTGAATAAATTGTGAGCCAGTTCTCTCATTTGACAGCATTCTAGCATTCTTCCCTCCCTCCCTGTCCTTGAATAAGAAACTGTGCTTCAGACCTCACATTGATCTGTGAAGAGACAGAGGAGACAGAGTTCTGCCCTCAAAGAGCCTACACCTCACACAATGGTAGGTGCCATCATAGGTGGTACAGGTGTGGAGGGAGCACACAGGAGAGGGACCTGGTCTGACTGAGAAGGGTACAGTCAAGGAAGGCTTCTTGGAGGAGGCGATGTCTCTGAGCCGAGTCCCACCAAACGGCTCTGGGTCAGCAGATTTAGGCGCTAGGGATTTGGAAGGATGTTAAAGGCATCCCAGCCCAAGGGGGCTGAGCAAGCTTTGCCTGAGTAAAGATATAGAGGAAGGAAAGAGCAGGCAAGCCTGGAGACCACTTGGAGACGAGCAAAGCTGAACATGGGGTGTGAGGGGAGTAGACAAAGTGTTGTGTGGAGACAGGAACAGGGATTTGTGTGACAGGTTATCCTGAAGGCAGTGGCGTCCTTACTGGAGCTTCGTGTCTGCAAACTTTCTCAATCAAAGGAGCAGCATGCAGTGGGGGTGGGGTCTTTCAAGCCTAGAGCTGAATCATGGTTCTGTCCCTGGCTGACTGTGTGATATGGGCAAGTCACTCAACCTCTCTGAGCCCTGGCCTTCTCTTATGGAAACACAGGGATAATACTGCCTTTCCTGTAGCATCACCCAGAGAACTAACTAACTAAATAAAAGCGGTGTTCATGAAACCCCCTGCCACAGTGCCTAGAACTTAGAGGGGGTTCCACAGAGGCAGGTTTAGTCATTCATTCCTTTATTCCTGTTTTCATGTTCTCACTTCCTCCCTCACACTCTGCAGTCAGGAAAGGAGGTGACAAGTGACGTATGTCAGTTAGGATATAGTTTGACTGCTGTTACAAAGGCCAAAATGACAGTGGCTCCGACAAGGCAGAAGGTTATTTCTCTCACACACAGCAGTTTAAGCATAAGCAACAGGGTGGATATGGCAGCTCCCAGGCTGGGCACCCAGGCTCCTTCTCTGTAGCTGCTCTGCCACCTTAACCTTCCGTTTCCACCTCCCAGCTTCTGACACTGTACTCTCACTCTAGGCAGTAGGAAGGGGAGAAAGAAAGCAAAGCACTCATGCTCCCCTTTAAGGAAAACTGGCAGTTGCTCATGCAGACACCTCTGGTGTTCCAAGTCACGTGTCATTGGCCAGAACAGCATCACATGGCCACACCTAGCTGCAAGGGAGGCTAGGAGATGTAGTCTCTACTGCAAGGGAGTTCTCAACAGGGGAGATTTTGCCCCTACCCCTAGGGGACACTTGGCAATGTCTACGGGGGGCCGGGGTGGGTAGAGGCCAGGGATGATGCTAAATGTCTTAGAACGCACAGAATAGCCTCTCCAACAGGAAAGAATCACACAGCCCAAAATGTTTAAAAGTGCCATGGTTGAGAAACACTGGTGTGACTGGGCAGCCAGATGCTGGGGGTTCTATTACAAAACGAAAATGGAGGGCAACAAAACAGGGGGACAACCAGCCACTTCTGCTATAGTCGCATACACTGAGGATCACATGATTGAAGAGGATTAAATTATATCTTTTCCCAGGTGGATCTCTCTCCAGCAGGGATCAAAGCTTTAAGTCAATGGACTTCGAGGACTATCAAGAATCAGCCCACAAGACAGAGAGGATTTGTGGCTGGGCAGCCCTGAAATCTCACCCCCTGGGTGGCCCACCCAGAGCCATGCCACCAGGGAGGCTGGAACCCACAAGCCTCCCAGGGAGCTGGGGCCTCGCCCTGAAGCATCTCACCCTCCTGCTGGTTTTCCTTGAGATAACTTGGGACCTTTTGCAACCCATGTCTGATTGGTTCTGTTTTCCAAGGAGGTAAAAACTGGGCTGAGCAAAAAGGAGGGTGAGAGTTAAGGGGCCTTAATTATCAGGGAAGATACCACAGAAAAATTTCAGGGTACTCAGCCAGCAACACTAACTTACCTGTCTCAAAACTCAGCATGAGAAACTGGCCAACAGAGAGGAGTAAGGACTTGGATATATCCTAAGGAGCTATCCCACTGCTACCCTGTTTGACTGTACTTTCTCAATATCAGTGGTTTATTGGGCTTCTGCAACATCCTAGAAACTGTCCTTAGCACTTTCCAGACGTCACCCCCCCTTTAATCTCTCCACCAACTCCTGGAAAAGCTACTATTATCCCCATGAAACAGAGGGTCAGAGAGATTAATTTGCCCGAGGCCACACCGCAAGTAGGATACAGAGAGATAAGTTTTGGCCTTGGGAATGGCTGGCCCTGAAGCTCATGCTCTTTCCATAACCACTTCTGCCAGGATGGCCAAATGGGGATCTGACCTAGTGTTAAATGTCCGCATCTCCAGGGAAGGAGATTCACCCCATCTCGGTCACTTGCTCCATTATCTCATCCATAAACAAACCTCAGTCTGTGGAGAAAGGCTGCAAAGAATGGCATCATCCGTTCTCTAGTTTCCAATTGGAAAAACAGGAGAACAGAGGGGTCAAGTGGCTTGTTCAAAGCCACAGAGCGAATCAGAAAGTGATCCAAAAGCTCTGCCTCATTCTGCTCTAACAAAAAACTGAACAGCTATGGAGCATCAGTCCCAGCCACCCTGTGAATTTTGCCAGGAAAGCTGAGCTGTTAATCTAGGGAAGAGGTCCAGGAGGGAAGAGACTCCAGATTTTCATAGCTGTGGGACTCCTGGGGCTGTTCAGAGGAAACCAGCAAGGGAAGAAAGGTCATTTTTTGCCGGTATGGAGGCAACAGCAATGACTCAAAGACACATGTACTCCGAATTCATTGAGCAGAAAGGACCCATTTTTAGATAGATGCTCTTTTGAGCCGTAACCACACCCAATGCCACAAGCTGGCATATGTCAACAGGAAGCCCATCCCAGTGATGTATATTCTGTTCCCTCATGCTAGTTGCCAGGGGTTGACTGCTTGGGGGTTGGTGGGAACCAGAAGCAAGGGGCTGGGCCAGCAGACCAAAGAAGCCAAGCCCAAGGAATGACCTTCATGCCTCTAAGGAAGCCAGTTGTGTCTAGCCGCCAGGACCTCAGATTTTCCCAGGCCAGGTCTACCACGAAAGGGCCTGAAATAGCTCTGAAGTTCTGTGCCCACAGGGCAAGGAGGGCAGTGGCAGGGACCGCGGGCAGTGGGAATGAGCACAGCACTGCTTTGTTGGGGAGGCAAGGAGCTCTGCCTTCAACAGGCTGTTCCACCTGCCAGCGACACAGCTGGGCAGAGATGTCGGCCATGGCTGAGCTGGGCAGAGAGAGAAAGCCATTTGTTAGCCTACAAAAATAGATGCAGTGAACCTGAAACTAATCAGACAATCCAAATGGAGGGACATTCTGCAAAACAACAGCTTGGACCCTCAAAATGTTCATAATAGCCAACAAGTGGAAACAACCCAAGTGTCCATCAACAGATGAATGGATAAACAAAATGTGGTATATCCATACAATGGAGTATCATTCAACCTTAAAAACGAATGAAGTTCTGATCCAGGCTATCGCACGGATGAGCCTTGAAAACACTGTGCTAAGTGAAAGAAGCAAGACACAAAAGGCCACCCAGATTGTATGATTTCATTTATATGAAATGTCCAGAATAGATAAATCCACAGAGATGGAAAATAGATTAGTGGTTTGCTACGGGGGAATGGGAAGTGACTGCTAATGGGTACAGGGTTTCTTTTGGGGATGATGAAAATTTTCTGGAATTACGAAGTGGTAATATTGCACAACTTTGTGAATATAGTAAAAGCCCTCTGAATTATACACTTTAAAAGGGTGAATTTTTAAGTATGTGAATTATATCTCAATTTAAAAAGTTTTTAAAACATTATAACTAAATACAATGTGTGGTCCTTGACTGGACTCTATATTGAAAAAAAAAAAAAGCTACAAAGGACATTACTGAGACAGGGACAGTTTGCAAATAAACATTATATTAGATGACAGTTTTGTATCAGTGTCAAATTTCCTGAGTTGACGAGGTGCTGAGGTTATATAGAGAAATGCCAGGTAGAGGCATGCTGAAATATTTAGGGTGAAGTGACATGATGTCTGCAATGTACTCTCAAATGGTTCCACATTTACAAAAATGACAAAGTTAGATAACTTGCCCAAAGTCGCAAAAGACAAAGAAATTAATTAGATATTGTCTAACATAGTGGTTAAGAGCATGGGCTTTAGAGCCAGAGTGCCTGGGCAAACATGCAGCTATGCCCCTTACCAGCTGTGTGACCTTGGGCAAGGTACTTAACCTCTCTGTGCCCCATTCCCCTCATTTTAAAAGTGGGAATGATGATGATGATGATAATAATAAGAGGAGCTACCTCCTAGTGTTATGTGTGTTAAAACATATGAAGCCCTTAGGACAAGTCCTTGCACACTGAAAGTGCTCTGAATCTTTCTGGGAGGAAAAATTCTGAAACCAGGTCTCATCTCTAGCAGAGACCAGACCTCCATGCCGCCTCCTCCCTCGAGAGACAGTGGAATCTCATAGGATACTGGGATAGAGAGCACCTTCAAATGGGCAGAGTTACCAGAGGCGGGGGAACTGACGGGTGAACATGCCAGGGAAAGGGAAGGCAAGCCACAAGGGGCAGGACCTCAGAAATCAAGTCCAGGGGGCTTGGGGAGGAGAGAGGGAGTGGTGAGAGACCAGGCAGAGAGATGTCACAGGAGTCGGGAATGACAAAGGGGATATCCTAAACCGAAGGAGAAGGGACAGGCTTGGCACCTTCTAGCCCCAACTTCCCAGATTCCAGCTGAGAAAACTGAGGCCAAGAGAGCAAAATCATGGGATCAGGGGCTTATAGCAGGTAGTGGCAACGCTAGGAAAATACTGGCAGGACTCTGGTCCTGTGCTCTAGCCCTGGTAGGAATCCTCATAATGTGACATTTGTTGTTATAGAAATGAAAAACACCTGGACACTGAAATGATGGCCATTATTAAGATATTGAGGACTTACCATCGCTTTCAATACTTTCACTATTTTAACTCTCCCCACCATCATCCCTTGCCCATAAATGGGAAGCTGTTATTAAAGGGAGACATCTAATATTTACTGTTCTCTTAAAAGGTACCCAGCACTGTTACAAAACTCAGGTGGGTTCTGATCCTAACCCCATTTTGCAAATGAGGAAAGTGAGGTTTGACAAGATTAAGGAGTTTGCCAAGGTTGCAGCTAATAACTAGCAGAGATGGGATTTAAACTCAGATCCTTCTGGCTGCAGAGACTGTGCCTTTTATGCTACACCAGTGGTTTCCAAAGTGGGTGCTTGTGCCCCAGGAACTGTGTGGGAAGTAACATTAGAATGTCTACTTCTACTTCTTATCTCATGCTTTTAAAAATCCCTATTTTTTTTTTTTTTTTTTTTTGCAGTACGCGGGCCTCTCACTGCTGTGGCCCCTCCCGTTGCGGAGCACAGGTTCCGGACGCGCAGGCTCAGTGGCCATGGCTCACGGGCCCAGCCGCTCCGCGGCACGTGGGATCTTCCCGGACCGGGCCACGAACCCGTGTCCCCTGCATTGGCAGGCGGACTCTCAACCACGGCGCCACCAGGGAAGCCCCTAAAATCCCTATTTTTAACGTAGGTCTTATCATATACCTAAAACATTAGCCCAGTAGTACACATGCATTGCAGACCTTATGGGGTGGTCACCCAACAGCCATTCCATTCCCATCTCCATTTTCCCTTGTTACCTGATAACTTCCCAGACTCCTCTGTGACCCATGAAGCCATGAGACCCAGTGCTGGACAATGAGACATAAGAACACGTTCACCAGAGGTTTCTGGAAAAGACACTTTGCTTCCCAAAAAGGGGACAGGTGCCAGAGCCTGGCAGGTTGGCACTGCCCCTGTCCCCCTTTCTTAGAAGGCAGACACAATTTTAACACATGACCTTGAAGGGACACACTTGAGAACAAAAGCCTATGCAATAAGGATGGAGGAACTTCAGAAAGCCAGACAGAACCCGGCCCTTAATGACATCCGCGACCTGATACACCAAGCAGAGCCCACCCGGCCTGACCAGTCAAGGTGCTCAAGTCAGCCACTATTGCCTGGGCTTTCAGTTACGTGCAGCCCCACATGTGTGGACTAACAGGAGGGAGTCTATAATTCTTAAGTCAACAAACAAGCATCTATTAGGGGTATATGCTCAAAATGTTTTACTGGTAGGGATTCACATGACAGGGATCATGAACGCATGAACTCTACTGTTCTCTGCTGTGCTCTGGGGACAGTGCAGATGAGTAGGCCATAAATGATGAACTCTCTGTCCCACCCTCTGGAAGCCTGGGGGGATGAAGGGTAGCTGGAAGTATGTTTGTAAACTTGCCCTCAGAAGGATCCAATCTAGGCAAATTGCTGAGAGCTTGGAATTTTCATGTGTTCTCCCTCTTCAGTAGTTTCACTTGGCTATAGGAACTAACAGAAGAAACTCTATAATGTGATTATTCTCTAGAACACTCAGCAGGTTCAAGAGACCCAGAGAGGTACCTGCCTGGGATAGCTCTCATGACCCAGGTTCAGCATGTACAAACTATGAGAGCTGAGAACCATGAGGAGAGAGCCCTCTGCATTCCAAATGAGTAAGCAGGAAGGGGTGCAGGAGAGACTGTGTATCACCAGAAATGGGGTACCTGAATCAGGAGTGATTCAACAGAAAAACATACAACAGTGGCTTAAACAAAATAGAAACTTATTTCTCTCTCATGTAAAAGAAGTCTAGAGGTAGGAAGTCCGGGCTGGCATAGTAGTTCTCTGGTCATCTGAGACTCGGGACCCCTCTATATTTCTACTTTACTGTCGTAGTACATCGCTTTTATCCTCAAGGTTACCTCATTATCCAGAATGGCTGCTGAGCTCCAGCCATTATCTCTGAATTCCAGGCAGTGAGATAAGGTAAAAAGGGTCCATGCCCCCTTTTTAAGGAGTTTTCCTGAAGTTCCTGCTTATAAATCACAGCTGCAAGTGAGGCTAGGAATGTTTCTTTTGCCTGGGCACTATGTTACCTTGAATAAAATGGAGGTTCTGTTGCTAAGGAAGAAAGGGGAATGGATTTCGGGTGGCAGCTAGCAGCCTCTGCCCCAGTCTCCAAAAGCAAGGGGGTTTCTTGGGTTCGAGGCAAGAAAACGGGATCAGAAATCAAAAGATATGCTCTGACCTTTATGAGTCCATGGCCTTGGGTAAATCCCAAAACCTTCCTGAGCCTCAGCCCCAAACAGAAGGCTAGGGGAGGGTCAAATGACATGATGCTGTGAAAGGGCCTCATACACCATAAAGCACTCTTCCCATGTAAGGGGTTATGTTGCTGCTACTGCTGTCATTAATACTAAGAGTGGCTGTGGCTATTTTCTGTGGAGAGAAAGGCAGATAGGGCTGGAAGAAGAGGGAGGACAGCATTTACTGGAACAAATAGAAAGAGGAAGGAGATACGGCGGCTGCTTCGCTAGCTGTGCAGGAGAAATACCCCTGCAAGCAGGAGTCTGTTTCCCCAGGGCCACGTGCTCCAGGCCATGTGAAAACCTGGAGTCTGGCAAAGGCCCATGCTGCTTCCTTCAACCCTCAGGGCCCCAGACAGGCAGGCAAACAAACACGACACCTGGGGGAAGCCCAAACACCCAGGAGAGAGGGGAAGGCCTCCGGGAGCAGAAACCAAGTTCTGGGTCACCACAGGGTCAAAATAACTTGCTGATTGAGTCAACAGGCCAACACATTGGTCAAGCTGCTGGGGGAGAAACCAAAACCCCAGCCAGATCTATTATTTAGCAATTTGTCACCAAGCAAAAATATAAATTATCCTCTCCCCCAGACCCCAACTGCCAGGTTGTTTGGTGTCAGGAGTCGACTTGGGTCAGCCAGGGACAAGTCAAATGTTTTGCATCAGCTCTCCCCACAGCGCCCAGTAGGGCAGCTGGGAGGTGGACTCCCGATGTTGGAGGAAGGGGCAACCTCTTCTCTAGACCCCAAGGCCCTAAGTCCTTGCAGGCAGCTCCCTGCCAACAGCCCTTCCCTGATGTCAGGGGCAGTGGGATCCCAGGGGTGCACTTGAAGAATTTTTATGACACAGTCCATCCACAAGTATTTGCTGGATGCCTACTGTCTACCTGCAAGCCCAGGGGGATGGTGGATTCTGCTCCAGGGGCTGTGAGCTTGAGGATAAGGGCCTCTTCTTGGTGCTGGGGTGCAACCACTTCCCCTCCAGGTCCCTGGCAGTGTGAGATGTGGAAAGTCGGCTATTTAGATTTCAAAACTAATTGGTTACAGCTCATGGGGGTGGGAGCAGTACAAATTGCAAGCAGCATATAGAGAAGTTTAAATCTGGTTTCATAGTCTCTCTGGCTTGGAACAGATTAAGCGTATAAATCAGGCTTCTGTAGCTTGACTTTCTAGTTCACCATTCCTATTCACCATTCAAGACATGAACAAGAATTTTTAAAAAACAATGTTTTGTTGAAGTAAACATATATACAGAAAAGAAAACACATGATAAGTGTAAAACAGCCTGGAGAATTTTCCCAAAGTGAGCACATCCAGGTAACAGCATCTAGATCAGTTAACAAGAACACTGCCAGCCCCCAGAAGCCCCCTGTGCTCCCTCCAATAATTACTCCCCACCGGGAACCCTATCCTGACCTCTAGCACCATAGATTCGTTTTGCCTGTTTTTGAACTTTGCATAAATGGAATTGTACAGGACATTCTCTTTCGGCTTCTTTCACTCAACATCACATCTGTCAGATCCACCCAGATCGTTGTGTGTGGTTGTCGTTTATTCTCAAGACTGCCTAGCATTCTAGTATGTGAATAGACAACACTTCATCCATTCTACTGCAGATGGACATTTGGGCTGTGTCCAGTTGGGAGCTATCACAAAAATGCTGCTAAAAACAGAACTTTCTTTTCACAATCAGGATCCCACCCCCCTTTTTAAGATTTTTGTTATGGGGACCTCCCTGGTGGTCCAGTGGTTGAGAGTCCGCCTTCCAGTGCGGGGGATGTGGGTTCAATCCCTCATCAGGGAACTAAGATCCCACATACTGTGGGGCAACTGGGCCTGCGTGCTGCAACTACTGAGCCCGCGCACCACAAACAGAGAAGCCTACATGCCACAAAGAGCCCGCACACCACAATGACAATGCAGCGCAGCCAAAAAAACCCAAAAAAACAAACAAAAAAAAAGATTTTTATTGTGGTAAAATATATATACCATTTGCCATTTTAACTATTTTTAAGTGCATAACTCATCGGCATTAATTACCATCGCACTGCTGTGCAACCATCACCAATCTGTTTCCAAAATGTTTTCATCATCCCAAACAGAAAATCCACACCCATTAAGCAGTGACTACCCATTTCCCCTCTCCTCAGCCCCTGGTAACTTCTGTTCTACTTTCTGTCTCTAGGAATTTGTCTACTCCAGGTACCGCAAATAAGTGGAATTATACAGTATTTATCCTTTTGTGCCTGACTTCTTTCACTTGGCATAATGTTTTCAAGGTTCATCCGTGTTGTAGCATAGACCCAGAATTTCATCCTTTTGATGGCTGAATAACATTCCATTGTATGGATATACCAAGTTTTGTTTATCCACTCATCTATTGATGGACATTTAGGTTGTTTCCATCTTTGGCTGTTGTAAATAATGCTGCAGTGAACATTGCCATGCAAGTATCTTTTTGACCTGCACTCTTTAGCTGAGGACCTGCTGCATATAGGGAACTAAGATAGGTAGTCATCCATCTATTAGTAGATTGTCACGTGAATGAAATGGGATTATTATTATTAGACTAGAGATGAGGAAACTGAGGTTCAGAGAAGTCAAGCCCCAAGGCTAAGGGGCTGATCTAAGTGGCTGAGACCACAGCTCATATCCAGACCTTGACCCCAAGTCCAGGGTTCTTTCCATCCCCACTGTCCCCCACCTCCCTGCTGCTTCTCTCTTGCAATTCTCTGGCAACAGAGGAAGTTAGAAGATTTTGGTTTGCAGCCTAGTTCTTGCTTTAGTTCCAGGTAGAAAATTTTTCCCTGGAGCCACTAAACCCCAATTTGGGCTTTCTGGAAGCATTTTCCTTTCTCCTGGCAAACAACCCAGGGCAAGGGAACAGCGGAGGCTTCTTGGCCCCCTTGACTCAACCTTTAAACTTTGTGCTCCAGTTTCCTTTTTCTTTCTTTCTTCCTTCCTCCCTCCCATCCTTCTTTCCTTCCTTCCTTCCCTTCTTTCTTTCGCTACGTTTTGTCACATCTCAACCCTCCTGCCACCAGGCTCAGAGCTCAGGCTACATTTCTAAGTTTCTCTCTTGGTAAAGACAACGGAATATCTAAGACCTAATTCGATTTTCATTCAAAGAACATGGAGAGAACCCCTTGACTCACATGTCCTCTTTCTCTGCCCTGCCACAGTAAATTTTGGTGAAAGACACCTACCCTGTGTTGGGCAGCAAGTGGTCAAACTTGCCTGTTACGTCCCTGTCCTCCAGGCAGCCCCGGGGTGGGATGGAGGTGCAGGAGCAGGACACAGGCTGAGAGAAGCATAATGCTCAAGCCCATCAGGTGGGATGCTGACGGTGTAGGAATGCTCCCAGGGTTCTGGAGGGAGTATATGGCTATGGAGCCCGGGAGTCAGGGGGGGTCTTCCCTAATATTGCCTGCTGAAGGCCCTGTAAAGTGCCAGGCACGGTGTTAGGCCCCAGGGAGGGGGGAGCCATAAACACGAACAACTGCAAGGGCGGGTACAAGCCACTACTGGCCTCTAAAATGAGGCACAAATTCTGTGCGCAAATTCTGTGGCGAGCTGGCGTGAGCTCCCAGCCCCCCTTGCTGGTAATACTCGCCTCTGCGCTGAATAGGGGCTTCCGGCCTCTCGCTGAGCTTCAGGGCTGACATGCGGCCAGGGGATCCGAGGCGCAGCCCTCGCGGTGACCAGCTGGGGTCTCCCCACCCCCAGGCCTTGCTGTCCCCGCTGTCCCTGAGCCTCGCCGGCCGACAAGGAGCCTTTCAGGAGCCTCCGCCCCCACTGGAAAATCCCCGCGCGGTCTCCCGGGCGGGCGGGCGGCCGGCCGGCGTCGGCTTCCCTCCAGGTGAGCGATTCCGCGCCCAGACGAGGTGCAGGCGCAACGCGCCCGCAGGCGCCGGGACCAGTCGGGCACGCCCCCGCTCACCGCCGGAGAACGCGCAGCCTCCGTCGCCAGCCCCCGGGGAGAGCGAGCCGCGAGTTCGGCCGCAGGAGACCCCTGCCTCCTCCCCAGCTCGGTCCGTTGGAGAATTAACGGTTTTTTTAAATTTTAAATTAAATGTGTACGTACCTCCACATTCATAAATGTTGCATAAGTGCATACATTTGGTCATATCACACATTATGTTAAAGTCTCTTTTTTCTTTTGTTTTCCTTTTTTCTTCATTTGTCCTCACCCCAGCAGCATCTCCATCCCCAGGAAACCCATGCTAAGAACTTAGAATGAACCTTTCTGTACTTTTCTCCATGTTCATATAAGCCTATGCAAATATCTCTCTATATATTTACATATACACAAATGCATATAAATGGAATCTTGTTAAACATATTTTTCTGTTATCATAGGAACTGTAGTGGTTGTGTAGCAATCTTCTAAAAATTATTATTACTATTATTTACATCCAATAAAACTCACCTTTATTACTTTATCAAGCCACCCCCTTCTGACAGTCATCGACTGTTTCCAGCTTTTTGCTGCTCTGAGCCACAGTGTGATAAAACTCCTGTGAGCTACCTACATGTGCCCAGAAGTGGGATTGCTGGGTTGAAGTGTCCCTGGGTTTAATTTCAGAAGATATTGCAGACTGCTTTTGCAAAAGCTCTAACAGCTCATGTCCCCACGCCCAGAAGTAATAGGTGGCACAGTGCTTGGTGATTTCTACCAGTTGCCTGGGACCACCCTGAGGTATCTCCCCATTACTTTAATTTGTACTTGCCTAACTCCTTAATGAACTTGAGTGTATCTTCAACTGCTTGGTGGCCACTTAGCTTTGCTTTTCCAAAAACTGCCTCCTCCTGTTACATCTTGATATCTTTGAAGCACAGAAATTCCCGTTTGCCCAGAATGGCTGGAGAAGGATGTGCTATGGTTAATGGAATGGTCTAGTTAGTAAAGAGTTCCCTCATTTGTCACATCCAATTATGAGCTTTCAAAAGATGAGACCATAAGCAGATACATGTAGTAATAGGATTGTAACAAATATAACAGTCACGTGGGGAATGGAAAGTGAATGGGCTTTGGGGTCATTTACTAGCTGTGAGCTATTAAGTCACCTAACCCTCCCTGAGCCTCAGTTAGTTCATCTGTGAAACAGGGATAATGATGATTATGCCACAGACTTTTTTATAATTGCTGAAATGCTTGGCAGTAATTTATGTAAAGAACCTGGGGTGTAGTAGATGGTCAATAAATGGTAGTCAATTATGATAAGCATAGCTTTAGTCTTTCCTCTGGTGGTTAAGTAGGCCTTTCAGAGGCCTAGGGTTAGCTTGAATGCCAATCAACATTGCATGGGTCTGGGTGAATCTGGGATTATTTGTTCCTTGTGGGCCCAGTAATCAGATTCACATAAACAAAGGTTTTGCACTCTTCATATTTTAGATAGGATAATTCTTTGTTGCGGGGGCGGGGGGGGGGCGCTGTCCTGTGCTTTGTTGGCTGTTTAGCAGTAACAGTTTAGCTGTGGCCTCTACCCATTAAATGTCAATAGCACACCCTACTCCCCCAGTCATAACAATCACAAATGTTCTCAGACCTGGCCAAATGTCCCCTGCAGGGCAAAACAGCCCATGGTTGAGAACCACTGGTCTAAATCCTCTAGGAGAAATTTCTTGAGGGTTTACATAGCAAAAGGAGAGCCCCCTCCCATGCCCCTGATCCCTCTTTACAGGGCAGGCCCCCACTCTTCGGTTCCAGAATTCCCCAACGAGGTCTAAACGTCAGCCAGGTCTGAGCAGGGTGCACCTGCGTGAGGAGGAGCAGGTAGAGGTGTCTTCCCTGTGGGTGTCCTTGAAAGGCTCAACCTGGGCACAGGAGAGAACCAGGCAGCTGTATTTAACAGGTGCTGTCTGAAGCTGCCCCAAGGTGGGAGCTGCCCCAAGGTGTGCCTGCAAAGATCCTACAGACTGACTGGGAGGCTGGGTGAGCCAGGATGAAATCACACAACGAGAACTGACAAATGAAGCTCTGTAATTTTTTTCTTCTGCAAGCTGCTCTTTCTCCTCTTTACCCCATGTTGTATTCTTGACCCAGGCTCAGCCATGGGCTTTCACTTGAGCCATGGTTTTCTTATCGCTCCGTGGCTGACCAGAGAACCTACATATTCAGGTCTCCCTTCACATATGTTCCACTCCTCTGTTTCAAATAGGATGTTTCATCCTCACTGCAAACTCTTCATGCCCCCAAACACAGTTCCTTATCTTTCCTCCTGACTCAATTCAAGTCAACATGTATCTATTCAAGCCATCCAAAAACAGCTGGCTGCTTCCCAATGTCAGTCCTTCCCTCCTTCACTAGTAACAGAGCCCTGGGCAACACACCCTCCTAAAAAATTATATTTCCATGTCTCCCTTGAAGCTTGGTGTAGCCATGTGACTAAGTTTTGGTTAATGAGAGGCAAGTGGAGGGTGACAGAGGATTTCCAGGTAGGTTCCTTAAAAGGGTGGAGAGCATATACCTTTTTTGTCTTTCTATCCTTCTTTCTCTCTTTCTGGAATTCAGATGTAATGAGTGGAACTCCAGTAGCTATTTCGGGCCATGAGGAGAACATGAGGATGACAGAGCAGAAAGATGGAAGGATCCCAGTGACTATGCAGCTGCTGCACTAGCCCTAGAGCTGTGGACTTTTTTTTTAATATAAATTTATTTATTTGTTTGATTTTGGCTGCGTTCCGTCTTTGTTGCTGTTGTTGCGGTTCGCGGGCTTCTCATTGCAGGGGCTTCTCTTGTGGCGGAGCACGGGCTCTAGGTACACAGGCTTCAGTAGCTGTGCCTCGCAGGCTCTAGAGCACAGGCTCAGTAGTTGTGGCACACGGGCTTAGTTGCTCTGCGGCATGTGGGATCAAGCCAGACCAGGGCTCAAACCCATGTCCCCTGCATTGGAAGGTGGATTCTTTTTTTTTTTTTTTTTTAACATTTTTATTGGAGTATAATTGCTTTACAATGGTGTCAGACTCTGCTTTATAACAAAGTGAATCAATTATACATACACATATGTTCCCACATCTCCTCCCTCCTGCGTCTCCCTCCTTCCCACCCTCCCCATCCCACCCATCCAGGTGATCACAAAGCACTGAGCTGATCTCCCTGTGCTATGCGGCTGCTTCCCACTAGCTATCTATTTTATGTTTGGTAGTGTACATATGTCCATGC
>RJWK010038844.1:0-20640 GCA_004363435.1 Platanista minor | reverse complement strand
TCAGAAAGAGAAAGACAAATACCGTATGCTAACACATATATATGGAATCTAAGAAAAAAAGAAATGTCGTGAAGAACCTAGGGGCAAGACGGGAATAAAGACACAGACCTACTAGAGAATGGACTTGAGGATATGGGGAGGGGGAAGGGTAAGCTGTGATAAAGTGAGAGAGTGGCATGGACATATGTACACTACCAAATGTAAAATAGACAGCTAGTGGGAAGCAGCCGCATAGCACAGGGAGATCAGCTCAGTGCTTTGTGCTCACCTGGATGGGTGGGATAGGGAGGGTGGGAGGGAGGGAGACGCAAGAGGGAGGAGATATGGGAACATATGTATATGTATAATTGATTCACTTTGTTATAAAGCAGAAAGTAACACCATTGTAAAGCAATTATACTCCAATGAAGATGTAAAAAAAAATGCTAACTGAATTAATAAAGATTATCAATATAAATGCAGACCACGGTAATAAGGAACTAGAACTATAATGATGAATCAATCAATAATAGATAATTCAATTTCCAAGATAAAAAGCAATCTAGAAGCAATGAATAGATGACTAACTAACACAGAAGAATGCATAAGTAATCTGGAAGACAGAAGAATGGAAATCACCCAATCAGAACAGCAGACAGAAAGACATATGAAAAAAAATGAAAACAACATACGAGATATATGAGATAATATAAAATGTGCTGAAATTTGCATTATAGGGGTCCCAGAAGGAGACGAGAAAAAGAAGATTAAAAATGTATTTGAAGAAATTATGGCCAAAAAAATCCCAAAATCTAAAGAAGGAGACAGATATCTAGTCACAGGATGCACAGAGGGTCCCAAACAAGATGTACCAAACAGACCCGCACCAAGACATACAATAATTAAAATGGCAAAAGTTAAAGATAAAGAGAGAATTCTAAAGGCAGCAAGAGAAAAATAAAGAGTCATATACAAAGGAACCCCCCTAAAGTTATCAGCTGATTTCTCTGCAGAAATTTTGCAGGCCAGAAGGGAGTGGCATGATATATTCAAAGTTTCAACGTCCTGAATGGGAAAACCTGCAACCTAGGATACTCTACCAAGCAAGCTTATCATTTAGAATAGAAGGAGAGATTAAGAATTTCTCAAAGAAGCAAAAACTAAGAGAATTCAGCAATATTAAACCTACCCTAAAAGAAATATTGAAGGGTCTTCTCTAAATGGAAAAAATAAAGCAAGAACTTATAGGAAAGGGAAAAACCTACCAGGAAAGGTAAATATATAGTAAGGATTGAGGATCACTTAAATAAGCTAGTTCATAGATTAAAAAACAAACAAAACTTGTAAAAGGAATTATAGCTACAATAAACAGTAAAAGAATAAGCATGAAGATGTAAAGTAGAACGTTAAAAATCACAAAATGTAAGGAAGGGGAGAAAAAAAATATAGACCTTTTAGAATGTGTTTGAACTTGAATAACTCTCTATTTAAAGCAAGTATAGATAGTTATGGGTCAACACACGTGAACCTCATGGTAACCACAAATGAAAAACATAGAATAGGGCTTCCCTGGTGGCTCAGTGGTTGAGAGTCTACCTGCCGATGCAGGGGACACGGGTTCGTGTCCCGGTCCAGGAAGATCCCACATGCCACGGAGCGGCTGGGCCCGTGAGCCATGGCTGCTGAGCTTGTGCATCCGGAGCCTGTTCTCCGCAACGGGAGAGGCCATAACAGTGAGAGGCCCGCGTACCACACAAAAAAAAAAAAAGAAAAAGAAAAACAGAATAGATTCACAAGAACCAAAAAGAAAGAAACTCAAAAGAAAATCATCAAACCACAAAGGGGAAAACAAAAAGAAGAAGAAATGAACAAAGAAGAACTACAAAAAACACCAGAAAACAATAAATGGCAATAAGAACATACCTATCAACAGTTACTTTAAATATAAATGGACTAAATGCTCCAATCAGAAGACACAGAGTGGCTGGCTGGATTTAAAAAAAAAAACAAAAACCTGCAATACTCTGCCCACAAGAGACTTACTTCAGGATGAAAGACACAAAGAGACTGAAAGTAAGAGGATGTAAAAAGATATTTCATGCAAATGGAAACAACAAGAAAGTGGAGGTAGCAACACTCACATCAGTCAAAATATACTTTAAAACAAAGGTCATAAAGAAAAACAAAGAAGAGCATTATATAGTGATAAAGGAATCAATACAGGAAAAGAATATTACACTCATTAATATATATGCACCCAATATAGGAGCACCTAAATATAAAAAGCAAATACTAACAAACATAAAGGGAGAAATTGACAATAATATAATAATAATAGGAGACTTTAACAACCCACTGACATCAACGGACAGATTATCCATATAGAAGATCAATAAGGCAACACAGTAAACCAGTTAGACTTAACTGATATCTAAAGAACTCTATATCCTAAAAAAGGAGGGTACACTTTCTTTTCAAGAGCACATGCAACATTCTCCAGGACAGATCATATACTAGGTCACAAAACCAGCCTCAACAAATTTAAGGGGATAGAAATTATATCAAGCATCTTGTCTGACTACAACAATATGAAACTAGAAATCAACCATAGAGGGAAAAACAGGGAAAGAACAAACACATGGAGACTAAACAACATGCTACCAAAAAACCAACAGGTCAACAATGAAATCAAAGAAGAAATCAGAAAATACCTAAAGACAAATGAAAATGAAAACACAGCTTTACAAAATCTATGAGATGCAGCAAAAGCAGTTCTAAGAGGGACAGTCATAGCAATACAGGCCATCCTCAAAAAACAAGAAAAATCTCAAATAAACAAGTTAACCTACCATCTAAAAGAATTAGAGGAAGAAGAACAAATAAAGCCCAAAGTCAGCAGAATGAAGGAAATAATAAAGATCAGAGAGGAAATAAATTAAAAAGAGATCAAAAAAACAAGAGAAAAGAGCAATAAACCCAAGAGCTGCATTTTTTGTTTGTTTTAAAGATAAACAAAATTGACAAACCTCTAGCCAGGTGCATCAAGAAGAAAAGAGAAAGGACCCAAATAAACAAAATAAGAAAAGAAATAGGAGAAACAACAGTTGATACCATAGGCATACAAAAAAAAATCATAAGAGAATACTATGAACAGTTATATGCCAACAAATTGGGCAACCTAGGAGAAATGGACAAATTTCTAGAAGCATACAGTCTCCAAGACTAAGTCCAGAAGAAACAGGCAATTTGAACAGACTGATCACTAAAAGCGAAATAGAATCTTTAATTTCAAAAACTCCCTGAAACAAAAGTTCAGGACTGGGTGGCTTCATTGGGGAATTCTACCAAACAAATAAGGAAGAACTTATACCTATCCTCCTCAACAATTCCAAAAAATTGAAGAAGAGGGCACACTCCCAAATTCATTCTATGTGTCCCCCATTACACTAATACCAAAACCAGACAAAGGCACTACAAAAAAATAAAATCACAGGCCAATATCTTTGATGAATATAGATGCAAAAACCTCAACAAACTATTAGCAAACCAAATCCAACAATACATAAAAAGGATCATACACCATGAACAAGCTGAATTCATTCCAGAGTCACAAGAATGGTTCCACATATGCAAATCAATCAATGTGATACACCACATTAACAAAGGGTGAAGACATGATTATCTCAATAGGCACAGAGGAAGAATTTGACAAAATTCAATATGCATTCATGATAAAAACTCTCATCAAAGTGGGTATAAAGGGAACATATCTCAACATAACAAAGGCCATTTACAACAAACCCACAGCCATCATAACACTCAACAGTGAAAATCTGAAAAGCATTCCTCTAAAATTCAGGAACAAGACAAGGATGCCTACTCTCGCGGATTCTATTTAGCACAGTATTGGAAGTCCTAGCCACAGCAATCAGAGAAGAAAAAGAAATAAAAGGTATCCAAGTTGAAAGGGGAGAGGCAAAACTGTCACTATTTGCAGATGACATGCTACTCTATATAGAGAACCCTTAAGTCTCCACACAAAAACTCTTAGAATAAATTATTTCAGCAAGGAAGCATGGTACAAGATTAATATAAGGAAATCTGTTGCATTTCTACACAACTAATAATGAAATATTAGAATGAGAAAGTAAAAAACCAATTCTGTTTAAAATCACATCAAAAAGAATAAAATACCTAGGAATAAACTTAACCAAAGAGGTGAAAGACCTATACTCTGAAAACTATAAAACACTGATGGAGGAAACTGAAGATGATACAAAGAAATGGAAAGATATTCTGTGCTTTTGGATTGGAAGAATTAATATTGTTAAAATGGTTATAGTACCCAAAGCAATCTGTAGATTTAATGCAATCCCTATCAAAATACCCAGGACATTTTTCAAAGAACTCACAGAAATAGTCCTAAAATTTATATGGAACCACAGAAGACCCAGAATTGCCAAAGCAATCATGAGGAAAAAAAAACAAAGCTGGAGGCATATCCCTTCCAGACTTTAGACTAAACTACAAAGCTACAGTAATCACAACAACATGGTACTGGCACAAAACTAGACATATAAATCAATGAAACAGAATAGAAAGCCCAGAAATAAACCCATGCTCATATGGTCAATTAATCTTTGGCAAAGGAGGCAAGAATATACAATGGAGAAAAGACAGCCTCTTCATCACGTGATGTTGGGAAAGCTGGAAAGCTACATGTAAAACAATGAAATCAGAACATTCCCACATACCATATACAAAAATAAACTCAAACTGGTCTAAAGACCTAAATGTAAGACATGACACCATAAAACTCCTAGATGAGAACATAGGCAAAACATTCTCTGACATAAATCATATCAAGATTTTATTAGATCAGTCTCCCAAGGCAAAAGAAATAAAAGCAAAAATAAACAAATGGGATCTAATCCAACTTAAAACTTTCTGCACAGCAAAGGAAACCATCAACAAAACAAAAAGACAACCTGTAGAATGGGAGAAAATATTTGCAAATGATGGGACTGACAAGGTGTTAATATCCAAAAATATACAAACAGCTCATACAACTCAATATCAAAAAAAGGAACAACCCAATCAAAAAATAGGCAGAAGACCTAAATAGACATTTTTCCAAAGAAGACATACAGATGGCTAACAGGCACATGAAATGATGCTCAACGTCATTAATTATTAGAGAAATGCAAATCGAACCACAATGAGGTATCACCTCACACAAGTCAGAATGGCCATCATCAAAAAGTCTACAAGTGGGACTTCCCTCGTGATCCAGTAGGTAAGACTCAGTGCTCCCAATGCAGGGAACCTGGGTTCAATCCCCGATCAGGGAACTAGATCCCGCATGCATGCCACGACTAAGAAGTCCGCACACCGCAACTAAGAAGCCCACATGACACAACAAAGATCCCGCATGCCACAACTAAGACCTGGTGCAGCCAAAATAAATAAATAAATAAATAATTTAAAAAAGTCTAGAAGTAACAAATGATGGAGAGGATATGCAGAAAAGGGGACTCTTATACACTCTTGGTGGGAATGTAAATTGGTATAGCAACTATGAAAAACAGTGTGTAGGTTCCTTAAAAAAAACTAAAAATAGAACTACCATATGATCCAGCAATTTCACTCCTGGTTATATATTCAGAAAAAAGAAAACTCTTATTTGAAAAGATACATCCACCCCAATGTTCACTGCAGCCCTATCTATAATAGCCAACACATGGAAACAACCCAATTGCCCATCAGAAGAGGACTGGCTTAAGATGTGTTACATATATATATATATATATATATATATATATATATATATATATATATATACACACACACACACACACACACACACACACACACACAATGGAATATTACTCAGACATAAAAAAGAATGAAATACTGCCTTTTGCAGCAATGTGGATGGACCTAGAGAATATAATGCTTAGTGAAAAAGTCAGACAGAGAAAAACAAATGCTATATGATATCACTTCAATGTGGAATCTAGAAAATAATACAAATCAAGTTATACAAAACAGAAACAGACTCACAGACATAGAAAACAAACTTTTGGTTACCAAAGGGGAGAGACGGGGAAGAGGGACAAATCAGGAGTATGAGATTAACAGATACAACTATTATACACAACATAGATAAGCAAAAAGGATTTACTGTATAGCACAGGGAATTATACCCAATATCTTGTAATAACCTATAATGGACTATAATTTGCAAAAAAATGAAAAAATAATAAGGTTCCAAGGAGTGGGGCAATAGGGTGAGAATATTCACCCAAATCTGATATCAGGTATGCATGCTAATGAGAAATCACCTTGCTGAGACAAACCTGTGACCTGGGTATGTGTGGGAGTCTTCAAACTAGCAGAAGCCTTTTCTTCTGTTCATTCTCTTTCAAAAGCACCTTATTATGAAATTATTTTGAATACTCACCTTTTCCTTGGTCTCAAACCTGCCGATCTTCAGATCAGAATGACACCAGTGGTTCTCCTGGCTCTCCAGCTTGCCGACATTCCCTACAGATCTTGGGACTTGTCAGCCTCCATGGTCACACGAGCCAATTCCTGATTATAAATCTCTTTCTATATATACATGCATCCTACTGGTTCTGTTTCTCTGGAGGTCCCTAACTAAAATACAAACAAAGCCAGGCCTTTTTACTGTAAGGCTTCTGTACACCTAAGAAAGGGACTCTGGGATCATCTACCTTTATTTGCCCAGGATTCCCTCTTTCATTCAAGTTATCATCCCTGTAAGCAAGGTAGACCCTCCATTTCCTCTGTGAAGCTTCATAATTTCCTCTGATTCCTTGGCTGTGTTGGCCTCTCCCTAGCAGCACTGGTGCCTCCTTCGTGCTCTACACCAGACCTTCTCAGGTAACTTTTATTCTGTCCTGACACTCCCACCAACCCTTTCTCTTTCCCTTCCTTCCTTCCACCACCAGTGGCTCAATTATGGTGTTCCAGGCACTTTGGCAGTGTGGGAGATTGAAACCAGTGTTAACATAGCCCCTGCCCTTGAGGAGCTGAGGTCATTTTAAGAAGCTGCTATTTTATTTGGTTTTCCTGGCTCGTTCTCCCAGAAAGGAGCTTCCCCTCTTTTAATTACATAACGTAGGGTTTCAGCACTGCTGCCAAGGAACCGAGGCTTTGCCAGGGGCAGCCTCTCTGACTTCAGGGTGCTTTGTCACCACAGTCGAATTAATTTACTGAAGGAGCTTATTTTTGCCTGCTGTTAAAATCACCTACATTATGCCACGCTGAGTAACAAATACATTTTATGTGCTTATTTTTTTTTTTTCCTCAAACACCCTTATCTGGTTGCTTCTCATAGTAGTAAAACGGGCAAAGTAAACATAAGGTGCTAGTGAGGCCCAGCAAAGCTACATTTTTCTTTGCGTCTGTGTCCCTCCGCACTGGTCGTGGGTGACCTGTTTATATGAGTTTGCCTGGATTACTCTGTGGGACCCACTGCCTCACCCAGCCAACTATAGAAGGGCAAATACTTTTCTTCTTTTGCCCTTTTCGGTCTCAACCTAGAGCTCAAAGTGTGAGAGGTCATTTTCAATATGCCACTCTTGCCACCGTAGGCTGTTCTGAAAAATCCCACCTGGAAGTTGAGTTTGTGACGAACATTTTATTGAACTCTTATGGGGAACACTGTACTAATTACAGAGAAAACAACAGTGATTCTTGCTCTCTCTTTGGCTGCAGAAGACCAAAACAAGGGAGGGGCAGAATGATTTATGAGACGCTTGCCTCCAGGTATCAGCTCTGGGGTAAAGGGCATGTTTTTCTTGGTGATGGCTACACCCTTAGCATTTAGCTCAGCTTTTGGCCCAGAGAGGTGCTCAGGAAGTGCTAGTGGAGAAAAGAAGGGAGCAAAGAGGCTGCGCAGGACAGGGCCCAGTTCTTTTTATCCTCAAAGCTACCGTTATGTACATTCATGGCTTTCAAATTCCGTTTTACGATAGGGGCATTCTTTCTGTCATCTCATTTCTTCTTTCTAACAAAGCAGCAGGTTCAGCGATGAGGGTCTTGTGTCTAAAGCCACACACCTAGCAAGTATATCAGCAGTAGGATTCCATTCTGAGTGATTCTGTTGCCAAAAACTACTCTTTCCAGTGTACCAGCTGCCTCCCAGCAAAAAACCACTCGTGTGGGGCTGCAGGTGGTTCTCAGAGGGGATGATTGCTGGCCTGAATGAGGCTGCACGCAGCATGCATGTGAGGACTCAGCGAAGATCAGGGAGGCAAGCAGGGTTGAGTAGCACCTGGCCTCAGCCTCATGATGCTCCTTGCAGGCGATGACGGCACAGGGCTAGGAATGGATATTTCAGGGAGGATATTTGCACAAAATGAAGACAGTTATTCCTTTAATCAACACCCTCGACAGTCCCAGCATCATAAATGGGGATTTCCTGTATGATCGTCTGATGGTTCCACAGTTAGGCTGCAAACACTGACTGATCAGAGCATCCCTTCTATTGACGTTCAAGGTCTGGTACAGGGCACTGAAAATCAAGGCCATTAAAATTATGAGTCAGAGCACTCAGTGGGAGGCTAGAGTGCCCACCACTTTTTCCTGTTGAATTACATATAATGTAATGTGAGAGTTGTTTGAAAGTTCTCCTCCAGTCAAAGAGACATCATGGAGAGAAAAAAAAAAAAAAAATCCTAACATAAACATTACGCTTATCCAGCATTCCTGAATTATGCAGATGGTTTATCTTCTTTTTGACCACTGTTTTGACTTAAAAAAGAATAAGGCCATTTTATGGCTTTTGTTCTTAACTTAGAAAATGAATATGAAAAAATCAGTCAGCACTCTAGGTCTCTGGAGAGGTGGGAGACTGAGCAGAGATTGCCAGTGTGTTTTGAGCAGCTTAGAGTGTGTGCTCCACTGGGGGAAGGGCATCCTGGCACAGAGAGGTGCTCAGTAAGTACTTACAGAGGACAGGAGGAAGGTAAGAGATGGCATGTGGCACTGGTCCATAGCAAAGCTACCATGTTTGTGGCTTTCAGTTTTAGCTTTACGATGCCTCAGGATGAACAACTATTTCAAAATTCATCACACAAAATTTAAAATGTTTTGAAATAAAAGGCACTTGCCAATATATATGCCTATGACCCAAAGAAGGGCTGGGCTGTCCAGCTTATGCCTGTACCACAAACTAATGAATAGTCAGCCCCACACAACAAGGTAATGATCACAGGTTTTCTTCCTCTGCTAAGATGTGGACAACCCTGGGTTGCATAATGGGGGCTGGCACCTCAACCTATAGCAGACACTAGTTTTGGATGACTGTGCCTTTAAGACCAGAGGTGGTAGAAACTCTCAGAACAGCGGGGAGATTGTAGACAGGCTTGGCCTCTCTGGTCTCTTATCCCCAGAAGTGATTTTTTTTTTTTCAGCTGGCCAAGGATTTGATCTGAAGGCTGGCCCTGCCATTCTAACAAGCTCTGTTTGCCCTTGAATCTGACTCCAAGTTCCAATTTTCACACACTGCTCAGATTAGATGTCTCCTGTAGAGCTGACCAAGCCTCAGACCCCAGACCCCTCCGACCTCCCTGCCCCAGCTTGGCCTCATTTCACACTCCCAAGTCTAACTCTGGCCACACTCCCCTACACCTGACCTCAGCTCCCCGCTTTGGCTTCTCCTGCCTCAGTCCTGACAGCTGGCTGCGACTGCTTCCAATTGAACTGCTAAGGAACAGAGGCTCCTTCCTACCTGGGTACCTCTGAGTTGCTTCTTAATCAGGCCCAGAGTCCTGGAAGGGGAAAAAGCAGCCAAGCTGTGCTTTTGGCTTCACCCAGAAATGGGAACAGGCCAGCCTGCACTGCTGGGGCCTACAGGCCCATAATCCTATATAAAAGTAGACCCAGGGGCTTCTCTGGTGGCGCCGTGGTTGGGGGTCTGCCTGCCAGTGCAGGGGACACGGGTTCGAGCCCTGGTACATGCCGCGGAGCAGGTGGGCCCGTGGGCGGCAACTACTGAGCCTGTGCATCTGGAGCCTGTGCTCCGCAACGGGAGAGGCCACGACAGTGAGAGGCCCGCGCACCGCGATGAGGAGTGGCCCCCGCTTGCCGCAAATGGAGAGGGCCCTCGCGCAGAAAGGGAGACCCAGCACAGCCAAATAAATAAATAAATAAATAATTAATTAATTAAAAAAAAAAAAGTAGACCCAGAATTCTCTGCTTGAGAGGAGACCCCCGTACGCATTTACTAAAAAAAAATCAGAATGTAGCATCCTACAAGGGGTGGCCTATTTTGCAAAACCCTTAGATTTTTAAATTTTTAAAAATTGTTTTCTAGTTCCTTTTCATTTTTCTTCTCACCATAACAGCCTTCCCTGGAGAGGCTGAGGTGTATGTGGCCCTTTAACAGAACCTGAATTCTCTAATAAGCCATGTCTTGTGGGCATGCAGGGGCCACTCTTCCTTAAGCAAGATCACTTTCTGATCCTTGTCCCGAGCTCTGAATGTGTTTCCTCTTTCCAAGAGCAGAGATATGATCAGATTCACATTTCATAAAATCATGATGGCTTCAGGATGCAGGATGGATCAGAAGAAGACAAGGCTGTAGAATTAGAGACTTCTGAAGAGTTATTTTAACAGTCCTGATAAAGGAGAGTGAGGACACTTTTTGTCTCTGGACATTTGTGAGGACTGAGTTGAACTTAAGTAATTTTAGATAAAAGAAGCCATGAGGACATTTCTGCCTATTCCCCACCTACCACTGCTCCCGCACCCAAGTCTTGAGAATCTGGCAAAATAGACATTCACCAGCTAAAAGGGGGATGAAATCAAAGAGAATGTGTCTGTCCACTAGGGCTTGTTTATGCCCTTAAGACTTGTCACTTATTGGAATCTTATTGGAACCAATCAGATTAATACCTCCCTGAAAGTGAAATCAATGGAGTTAGAGGGAAACACAGAGTTGAATTCCATCCTCTAAGGGAAGCAGAAATTATTAAGAAAGTAAGAAATTATCAATTCTTAAGAGCCTTTGGGCTTATGAGTAACTGAGGCCACTTATGCCTATGCACTAGCATCTTCCCCTGACTTCGTGCAAGGGCACTAAAGGGAGATTTAGGCCCAGCCTGGGAAGCCAAGGGAAGATAAGATCAAGCAGAGAAAGTTTTCTGAAAGAGGGAGGAAGGTTTCAGGCTTCACTGAGAGTAATACTATTTAAGAAGAGCCTCAGAGACAACATGAGATGGTGGGACATAAAATACCCCCGAGACAGTGGGTGACAGCATTTTCAGTTATAAATTAAGAGACACTGGAGTCAGAGGTACCAGCTCATTTGGCACATAAGACTCTCTGTGTTATTAACAATGAAAGAGAAAGTTTAAATGACTTTGTTTAAACTTTCCAAGATATGATTTCTATGAAAACCATTAGAGAATATGAGCTGGCAGGGAGAGGACGAAAAGATTACAACCCAAGCAGAGGGCTGTGACTCAACTCAGAATGAGGGAAAAACACGAATGGAGGAAGAGCAATAGAAAACAACAAACAATGCTCTCTTATCATTGACTGGTAGGAGTTAAGGAAGGAGAGGAGATACATGGCAGGGCTTTAGCGACCCAAATCCGAGAATGTGACATATTTCTTAATAGCATGAAATCTGTGGGTACGCAGCCAAGCTTAGAACCACAGGAGATCCTAGTAGGAAGCAGCAAGACAGGGACAGTACAAAGCAGTTTCACTCATCTTCTGGTCCAAATTGAAAAAAAAAGCAAAAGGGCTTAATAATCTTTGTACTAATTTTATGAATTAGGAATGGCTTCTTGAAACTTTCTATTGAAAAGAAGTCTGAGGCTAAGTGTGGGAGCTATAGTAGAATATCATTATTGATTAGTGTTGTCTGCCATGGGCCCAGGGTTAGAGAGTGGGCACAACTAATGTGGCCCAGTCTAATTTACTGTCATTCTTATATTGGGGTTTAGGGTCAAATGCCCAGCTAACACTAAACTGAGCCTGTCTTTTATCTTTGTCCTGTACATTACTTCTCTTGGGGATTCATATGGAAAGTAATACACTATGGGCAGGCAGTGTTCCTGGACCTCTTGGTCCTGAAAAAAATCTAACAGAATCTACCCTTGATGCCCCATGTTTTATATGCAGATATTTTTGGAATTTGGGACCTAAATCCCTTGTAGGGTCAGGTAGGGCTTCCAGAAGTCTTGTTGGTTACTTGGGGATTTGGATGGGGGTGGCACTTTTGGGTGCGCTTCAGTGAGCAAGAATCATTCCCAGGCTCTTGCCCTCTCTCCCATACAGAGAAGTGATGCTCAAGTTTCTTGTGCTATGGTCCAGGACATCATTAATCCTGGATGCCATTGGCCCAGGCCAGGAGGGCCCTCGGGAACGTAAAGACTTGAGTTGAGGTGACATGATTCACCTTCACTTAACACCCAAGTGTCATGTGGGGGATGGTGACATTATCTATCTGGATCTAATCATTGCTTTTCCCTCTGACAGCCAGAAATAGATGTTCAAGCATCCATGTGAAAAGCTTCCCGGCATTAAAGTAGATTATTGATTCTCATCTTTGGATTCGGAGGTCCCTCCAGGAGACAGGACAAGGAGTCTACGTGGCAGACCCAACAGCTTAACTACAAAGACTGACCTTTCTTAGAATGACAACTCATGTTACATGGCCTAAGTCTGAGTACAAATAGAACAGTTCCCAATTGCCTTTGGGTCAGAGCTCATTTTATTTTGTTCATAAGAACATATTAATCGAAACCTTGGTCAAGTGCTAAGTACCAGGTCAATAATACTTTTGTTTTGTTGTAATGTTTGCACTTTGGCATCAGGAAAATAAAACAAGCAAAACAAAACAATGATTTTTTTTTTCAAGATAAAATTACAAAGTTGAAAGGACCACATAATTATTTATGCCTGTATATCATCTCCTTTCCTATATAACATTTATATTCTGAAGGAAGCATTGTAGAGCTCATTTCCATTTTCCCCAATGTGCCTTGTGCATAGTAGGGATGCTTGATAGAACTGTTAACTTGAAAAGATGAGTTGCAATGTTAAGTGGTGGCGAGAGCCCTGTACTTGCATTTGAATTTGTTTTCCGCTGTATTCCTAGCCCCTATAACAATATGTGGTAGATGCTCTTTCTAGCAATTTGAACAGTACAGTTATAAACAAACTTTTAACCTATCTGAGCCTCAACGTTTATAAGTAAAATGGGGATAAGTATGTCTACACTGCTTCATGCCTTTGCTCCATGCAGTTTCCTCTTTAGAAATGTCTTGACTCTCTCATTTCAAAACCTTGCTCGGGGTCACTTTTTCTTTGAAGCTTTCCTTACTTGACACCCTCTTGATTCCCAGGAAGAAATGACATCTCCCTCGTTTGGGCTCCGCTAAATCCCATATTCAGTTCTTTCAAAGCACCTACAGCCCTTTGTGACATTTATCTATTCACAAGTCTGTCTGCCTTTGCTAGACAGTGACTTTCTAGAGCGTAGGAACTATGTCTTATTCACTCCTGTATGCCCAATGCAGAGAACAGCAGAAACTTGATATATAATTTCTGGAAGGATAAAGGAATGAATAATGAAGGACTATCATCAGCGAAGTGATGTGATCCATTTAGCGTTTTAGAAGAATCCCCTAACGTGGTAGGGGAGATGGGCTAGAGTTCAGACGGGGATAGAAAAAAAGCATCAAGACTCTTTGGGGTTCAGACGCTGTCTCCAGAATGCTTCTGTTACCTTCAGAGGCAACCCTGGGTCATGCAACCCATTACTGTCCACCAGTACATTATCCGAACACTGAGTCTGCAGATCCTGAGACAGAGAGCATGTGTCATGAGGGGTTCCAGAATGGGCAGAAAATGCTGGAGCATGACACCCTCTAGAAGGGATCAGCCTTGGTGGGTGTCCTGGTGTAGTGGGGACAGCACTGGCTGAGACCCTTCGTCCACTGCACAGCTTTTCCAGGGCCCTTTGGAAACACCTTATGCTCAAAGATAGGCGGAAAATGGAGCTGCTCCTCAAAAGCAGGGGCAGGTCAGTCTTTTATCTGGGTTCTGAGAGCCCCCAAGCCAAGTGAGGTGCAGGGGGTTACCAGTGCCCAACACTGCCTGAGGAAGAGGAGGAACCAGCTTGTGCTCAGTGGGCCCAAAGGCAGCACCCAGTCCTGTCCTCTGTCACAGAGGGGCAGGTGTAAGCCAAGGGGATGGCGGTTTGTGGAAGGGGGAGGCTCCTGCTCCAATTCTCCTGAAGAGCAAGCGACTCAGTCACTGAATCCTAGAGCAAGGACTAACTTGACATTTACGGTCTGTATTAAATCTAAAGGGCCACGTTCTCGTTGTTTCCAGTTTCTTCTTCTATATATACATTTTAAAACAACTTTATGGAGGTTGAGTTTATCTACAATAAACTGTACTTAATTAAACATAGAAATTGATGACTTTTGACAGATTTACACAGCGACTGCTATGGACTGAACTGTGTCCACCCAAAATTCATATGTTGAAGCCCTAACCCCTCAATGTGACTGTATTTGGAGATGAGGCCTACAAGGAGATAATTAAGGTTAAATGAAGTACCTGACACAATAAGATTATTCTTCTTATAAGAAAAGAAAGAGCCAGAAGAGCACTCTCTCTTTTTCCTTCTGTCTTTCTCTCTTCATCTCTCTCTCTGTCTCTCTCTCTTTGTATCTCTCTGTCTCTGTCTCTATTTGCTCTACCTGTCTCTCTCTCTGTCTCTCTGCATCTCTCTGTCTCAGTCCCTCTCTTTCTCTCTAGCTGTCTCTCTCTGTGTCTCTCTCTCTGTGTCTCTGTCTCTGTCTTTGTCTGTCTCTCTGCCTCCGTCTGTCACTCTCTGTGTCTCTGCCTCTCTGTCTCTCTTCCTCTCTCTCCTTCTGACATGCAAGCACACAGTGGGAAGGTGGTCATCTCCAAGCCAGGAAGAGAGCACACACAAGAACCTGACCGTACTGGCACCCTGATCGCAGACTTCCAGCCTCAAGAACTGTGAGAAAGTAAATTTCTGTTGTTTAAGCTGCCCAATCCACGGTATTTTGTTACGGCAGCCTGAGCTAAGACACTCATGAAACCACCACCACTACAGTCAGGAAACAAAACAATTCTATCCACCTACCCCAATTTTTTATTCCTTTTACACCAGACTGAAAAACTTTAAACTTGAGACTAGGAAAGAGATATCTGCTGTAGGAAAAAAAAAAACATAATCCTATCCAAAATGCCCCTTGAAATATTTTGCTGCCTATGATATCATTATGTCAAATTTTAACAAAGAAAAGAAGCCATTATGCAATTAAGGCAAAGAATTCACGGTAATTCAGCCCTGAGCATCCAATGAGGGTGCACGCAGTCGCCAGCTCTGAACTGGTTCCGGTAACCTGTATAAACTTTCCAGCTGAAGCTTGACAGCTATTCCTCAGCAGCAACAGGTTCTCGGAGCATAGAGAATTCCAGAGTGTTTTGGAAAAGGAAGCCTTTGATGCTTTCTGGTCTCTTCCTTCCGTCACTTCCCAGGAATCAAATTCCCTTTTCCTTTGGACATACTTTCTTAATCCCTGTCACTCCTCCCTCAGCCCCGCCACAGGCTTGGTCAGTGCAGCTCCCTAAGGGGAGGGCCTCCTGTGGTTCCCTGCTGTGCCCCCCGGGGCCCACACAGTGTCCAGCAAGAGTTGCTGCACAGGAAATGTTTGTGGAATGAATCCCAGATTAAATTAAGTGAAAAGGAGTTGACCAAAGAAATGGCAGCCATTTGAGGTCGTAGATTTTGATATTTAATGCATATTAAGGCAGCCTAGAATGTCATCTAGTAAATTGCCTTTTGATTTTTATGAGATCTCTGGGCCGGCAGGGCTGGCAGAATAGAGAAATTATTCTAACCGCCTAGAGGAAATGGCCAGAATGCTGTTATCACAGGATGAAAGGCCCCTCTCTGGTCTAACCCCCACTCCCAGCTACAGCTCCCACCTGTCCTGCACGCACCTGATGGTCCAGATACCACGGACTGCTTATTAGAATTTATATAGATTGTGCGTCCTGTCTCTGCTTTTGCCCATCTTGTCACCCTTTGTAGAACCAAACTTAAATGGAGTCACTATGTCAGGGGACAAAATGCAGTAGACCAACGCAGGCACATTAAGAACATGAAACTTAACCTTACCTAACATAAGTTGTAGGAATTTACAGCTCTTCTCAGAGATCAGCAGAGGATGCCAGCCAATCCCCAAGCGCCAAGTCTGTTCACACCGTCTCTGGACTTCCTTGTTCCCCTGACTCTGCTACCTGAGGCAAATAAGGAAGACCACCCGGTGACCAATCAGCTGAAAAAGCAAAAACTTTGGCATTTACCCCTTGAAAGTCCCTTAGTCTGTGAACAATTCAGAACTCATTGCCTCTTGCAGCCCTGAGTTTCCTGGCTTGTGGATTGAAACCCTCGTGATAACCTCACCTTTCTGCTTTTTTTCACTCGGTGTGCAGTTGGCTTTGACGTGTTTCACATATGCACTTCCAACTTTGTCTGCTGTGGCCTCCAACACAGTCTTCAAGTCCAAGCTCAAAGCGTCCTTTCCTTTGGAGCTTTCTCTGAGTCCAGCTCTCACAGTGCATTGCTGCTTGTCTGCCATAGGCTCTCCCACATCACTTCCACCATCTGCCTCTTGTTTGTCTTTCAGGCTACACGGTGAGCCCCTTGAGGGATGCTGTTGAGTCTTAATCATCTTATAAACCCACTGCCTAATCCTGGGCTATGCACCTAAAGCCTCTTAGTGAACCCTTGTAGAGTTTAATTGTCCAATAAGCCCTTCTCACTTTCTCCCCCCGATGGAGCAGAGGGCAGAGGAGGTAGCTGCTGCAGTGGGACAAGCCCGGCCTTAGTCCTAATAGCCTTGGCTTTAAATTCTGGTCCATCACCTTCTCTATTTGTTTTCTATGGCTGTGCAACCAATTAACACAAGCTAGGTGGTTTTAAACAACAGCTGTTTATTATCTCCTGGCTTCTGCAGGCCAGGAGTCCAGACACAGCTGATCTGGGTTCTCTGCTCAAAGCTTCACAAGGTGGCAGTCCAGGCATCAGCTGAGTTGAGTTCCTTTCTGGGGCTCAGAGCTTTCAAGCACAAGTGGTTGTTGGCTGAATTCAGTTCCTGAGGCTGTAGGATGGAGGCTCCATTCTACTGTTGGCTGTCAGCTGGGAATGTGTCAACCCCTAAGACTACCTGTGTTCCTTCTTACATGGTCTTCTCCAACTTCACAGCCAGCGACGGAGAGTGTCCTTCATGTCTAGCCTCTCTCATTCTTCCAATGTCTGTCTTTCTCTGTCTCTGACCTCTCCACACAGATTTAAAGGGTCATGTGATTTGTCAGGCCCCCCTGCATATTTTCCCTTCTGATTAACTCAAAGTCAGCTGATAAGTAATCTTTATTACATATGCACAGTCCTTTTGCCATATGACATGACCTAATTAGGACAGTTCTGACCCATCACATCCACAGGTTCTGTCTACATTCAAGGGAAAGGAATTATTTTATACAAGGGCAAGGTTCAGTGGGTTCATCTTAGCTTTCTGCTCACCCCAGCTCCTCAGGCTACATTAGCCCCTTTTGAATGTCAGTTTCCCTACCAGAAAATTGGATAAGTAAACCTATCTCCCAGACTTGTGGGGAAGATTAAATAAAATTCGTGAAAGAGCCACTTAGTAACTGCAGGTCTCTTCTCTTCTTCCTGTTTATTCTGGGCTGCCTGTCTCTTAACTGTGCCCAAGTTATCCTGAGAACAGACACCAGCTGGACTGCATGCCTGTGAAATTACTCTATGAGATGCTTAGTAACAAATGTAGATTTAAAAGCAAAAACTAATAGATAATGTCCAGTGATCTGATTTTTGGAGGGCAGTGAGAGCTCTGAGATCATCCAGAATTAGCCCATGCCTCAAGTGAAGATGATTTTATAAAGACCGAAATCCAAACTCCTCAAGTAGATCACTCCTATAAAAGGCTTAGACCACCATTTGTCTTGATAAAACAAATAAACAAAAAAAGACTTGTCCGTGGTGCTTGAGTTTTAATAAATTAGATGCTACAAGAAAGAAAACCCATGGCACTGGCTTTTAAACAAACTACATGCTCTGAGCCCAGAGTTAAGGATGCTATCAGCTTTCAGGATAGAGCTGATACAGGACAAGGCAAAGCTGGTCCTCTCGGCTCTCTTTCTCAGTCAGTCCTTGCTGTGGCGTCTTCTGCTCGTGCTGACTCCCTGCCCAGCTGCCCGGGGACCTTCATGGTGGTGTCCCACCTGGGCAAGTTCTCCTCCAGAAATAACTGATTCTTCCCCACAATGCCCATCACTCCTAGGTTCTATCACTTCAGTGCCTGGCTGGGTGCCCACCTAATTAAGCACAGGAAGAGTGGCAAGGTCAGCCAGTGAGAACTGCTGAATATGATAGCCTCTTCCTGGTCACCTCTGCACTTTACAGAAGACTTCAGTGTTATTCGACCAAAGGAGACTTCCTTCCCTCTCAGGACTCAGGTAGACCCCTCCGCTTCCCCAAGCACACAGAGCCATAGCTCTCCCCTGTTGGAGTGGAAACCTACTGTTTACTAGGCTCCACCAGTAGCATATGGCACACCACTCGCACAGAAGGTCATGTTCCATCACTCCCAACCCTGTGGGCCCTAAATGCAGAATGACTTGCAGTCCCTCACGTGGGTCATGTGCTTTCTTACACGCAGCCCCAAGAGTGAATGATCATCCCCACACTTCTCTGTGCTCATTCCCACTCAGTCTTCAGGATTTGACTTAGAGGTCACCTGCTCCAGGAAGCCCCTCCCCTCTAAAGTCTGGGATCGGGGCCCTTCCCTATGCTTCCACAGCCCCGTCACAGTATTTATCACACTGGGGGTGAAACTGCCATACGGGTGAACCAGTCTGTCACTCCCAATAGTTGGTGAACCTACAGAATCTCCAGTACAATACTTGATATTTGCTTAACGTTCAAAAAACTTTGTGGAAGGAAAAGAGGAAGGGAGGGAGGGAAGAAGGGAAGAGAAGGGAAGGCAAGGAACCATAAGGACATTATACTGACATGGCTCGAGGCAAAGTAGTTGGTTGGGGAATATGGTGGAGTGACAAAGCCAACCTGAGCTCTTGAGACATCCTGAAGGAGGAGCAGGCACAGACACCTTGTATCAGCACTTCAGCCTGGTGTCAAGGGCAGGCAGCCAATCCTGGCTACAGGCTCTGCCACATACTCACTGTGAGACCCTAAATAGGTCCCTTCCCCAGGAAAAGTCTCAGCTTCTTGCTTGAATAACGTGTGGTGTAGCTGGGTTCTCTGGCTTCTGACATCTATGAAGAGAAGCTTACTGAGAGTAGTGATGCCCTGAGCCACCAGATATTAAGCATCCTCTCTGTCCAAAGCCTAGCTCTGAGTTTTCTGCTTGTTACTTAGTCTGAGGGGGCTCACGATTGGGTCGATGAAAGAGCTTCCCAAACCTGAGATTTCACCAATTAAGACTGAAGTTCACTGCAGCCCTTAAGTGGTCAAACAAACCATAGCAAATGAAAACTGACTGGGAGTGATCAGGTGATGTTTTCTGGGTCAGATCCATCAGTTTCTCCATTAATTTGTTCCATCAGCAGCAGTGATACAGGATTCTCAGGAGAGGAGTCACAGAGCAATGGAGAGGCATCCATGCTGGTTTCACTTAGCAGCATCTGACTCAGTGAATTGGTCCTCATCTGGCACAAATGCCAAAGTAGGGCACTTTGTGGGCAGAACATGGGTTGTCAGGTTTCTGCCAAGCCAGGGAAGGAGGGTAGACAGCCCACCCACTGCTCTCATATCCCTCAGGGGAGGAGCTCTGCAACAGAGCAAGTGATTCAAATTCATGGAGCTGAAAATCCCCAGTAGAAGGGAGTGAGAAAGTAAGCCAGGGACCATGCTCTCAGATTATGTCATTTACTTTTTAAAGTGTTAGTTACAAAACACAGATAAAACACGGGAAAATGTTTATAAGGTAATGTTAAAAGGAAAAGCAAGATGTAGATTTGTACCTGTAGTGTGGTTATAATTATGCAAACCAACAAAAGTGAAAAACCCAGAAAACTCTGTATAAGGACAAATAATGACATAGAGATCTCTGCCTGGTAGAATGATTATCATTGAAAAATTCTATTTTCTCCACTTTTCTGAAAAATGCCTATATTTTATGTTATTAAAATATAGTTAAATATTTTAAAAATAATCATCTGAGAAAGAGCCCTTAAGGATCATTTAGTTCAGTGGCTGCCAAGCATGTTTTTTTCTGAGTACCCAGCTGGCTGCCTCAGCATCTCCAGGGAAGCTTATTAAATATGCAAGGGTCTAGGCCACAGCCCTAGACATCTTTACATAGCAAGCCTGGCATTGAACCCAGGAATCTGCATTCATTAAGCCAAAAATAAAAAGCTCACTCATATATCTGGAGAAAACCATAATTAGAAAAGATACATGCACCCCAATGTTCATTGCAGCACTATTTACAATAGCCAGGACATGGAAGCAACCTAAATGTCCATCAAGAGAGGAATGGATAAAGAAGATGAGGTACATATATACAATGGAATATTACTCAGCCATAA
>RJWK010038843.1:0-20640 GCA_004363435.1 Platanista minor | reverse complement strand
TTTTTTAAAAAAAGAGGAGTGGATAGCTCCAAGCTCTTTTACCCTCCACCAACCCCGCCCCCCCAACACACACACACACACACACACACACACACACACACATACACACACACACAGAGAAACGTCGCAAGACAAGCAGAAACTGTCAGAACCAACTTTGTCAGAACTCTGGCAGGCACTGACTCAAAAAAGCACAACCAGGCAGTAGGAAAGCTTTGTGGCATTTTGACTTTTCCTTGCCCCATTCCCTTCCTGGCTCAGTGATGGTATTGAAAATTCCCAGCGTGAAACTCTGGTCCTGGTTCCCAAAGGAGCACAGCAGATCTTATTCACAAACCATTGTGTCTGTCTGTTCTAACCTGGCTGGGGGCTGCCTGAAGGAATGACACAGGGTGCTCATCTTTGTTTCACCTAACCCAGAGGTCAGACCAGAAAGGTGGTGAGTATTGCTCAGAAGTTCTGCAAGCAGAGTTAAACTTGCAGGTGTCTGGGGCAAAAGGCTGTTGTGGAAACAGACAATAACCTAAGTCCCAGAAGCAAATAGCCCTAAGTCCCAGGAGCAAAAGTTGGGGAAAACTGGAATCCTACTTTGTTAATGGGAATGCAAAGTATCGTTGTTGCTGTGGAATGCAGTTTGGCTGTTCCTCAGTAAGTTAAACACAGAATTACCAGATGATCCAACAATTCTACTCCTACCCAAAATAACTGAAAATAGGAACTCATGTTCACTGCAACATTACTCGCAATAACCCAAAGGTGGAAACAATCCAAATGTCCATCGATGTTTGAATGGATTAAAAATAAAAAGTGGTATAATCATACAAGGGAATTATTATTCAGCCACAAAAAGGAATGAGTTCGGATACATGCTACGACATGAATGAATCTTGAAAACATTATAGCAAGTGAAAGAAGCCAAAGCCAGAGACAAAGTGACAAATATTGTATCATTCCACTTCTATGAAATATCTAGAGTAGGCAAAGTCACAGAGACAGAAAGTAGAATAGAGGTTACCAGGGGCTGGAGGGCAGGGGAGGGAGAAATTTTTGCTTCACGGGTACAAAGCTTTTTTGTGGTGATGAAAAAGTTTTGGAACTAGATAGTGGTGATGGTTGCACGGCCCTGTAAATATAATGCCACTGAATTGTACATTTTAAAATGGTTAAATGGCAAGTTTTATGCTACATAATGTAAACATATTTTAGCACAATTAAAAATTGTCAGAGAGACAGAGTGGGTGCAGAAAGACTGGAAATAAGTGGAAAGAGGCCAGGGTGGATAGCGCCTAGGCTGATAGGATTTCTGATTTTGATTTTTTTTTTTTTTTGCTGCTTCTTCATATTTTTCTGAACTTTCCAAAGAACGGGTTCTACGTTCAGACTGAGAAAAGTAACGTGAAAATACAATCAGGAGGAGAGGAAGCGCCGTGGGGATAATGGGATGCAGTCGGCGCGCGCGGGCGTACGGAGGTCGGAGGGCAGTCTTTGGTCCCGCCTTCCTACCGGCAGCTGCGCGGTGCGGCGCGGGGGCCCGGGAGCTGGGTTCGGGCCCTCCAGCTCGCGCGCCTCCCGCCTGTACTTGTCCTCCAGGTCTTGCAGCATCGTGTTCTTCCGCAGCTGCAGCGGTCGCTCGGCGCCCTCGCGGCAGATGGAGCAGGACCCGTGGCGCCCCGCGCCCCACAGACCCATCAGGTAGTTGTGACAGAAGCTGTGGCCGCAGGGCAGCGTGGTGGGCCGGGCCAGCAGCTCGTGACAGATGTTGCAGCCCAGGTCGTCCTCGGCCAGTCACATGGGGACGGCCGGGCAGGCGTCCAGGCCCGCCAGGGTCCCCAGACCGCCGCCGCTCCGCCCACCCCCGGGGTTGGCGCGCGGAAGTCAGGGCTACGCCGGGGGCTGCCAGCCCTGCGGCTACGTCTCCTTCTGCTCCTCCCTCGCTCTCCCTGTCCCCTCCTCCTTCGCTGCAGCTTGGGTCCACCCTTGTTTCCTTTTTTCCAGTCCTTTTGCAAGCAGATTTATGCGCTAGGGAATGCGCTCGCCCCAGGCCGCTGGAAACCCGCTGATGTCCCAAAGATTTTCTTTAGCTTGATGTCCCCCACTCCCATCAAAGTGCAACCTGGTGGCGCAGTGGTTGAGAGTCCGCCTGCCGATGCAGGGGACGCGGGTTCCCGGTCCGGGAAGATCCCACATGCCGCGGAGTGGCTGGGCCCGTGAGCCATGGCCGCTGGGCCTGCGCGTCCGGAGCCTGTGCTCCGCAACGGGAGAGGCCACAACAGTGAGAGGCCCGCGCACCGCAAAAAAAAAAAAAAAAGTGCAACCCGTGGACTTCCCTGGCAGTCCAGTGGTTGGGACCCCCGCTAACACTGCAAGGAGCGCGGGTTCGACCCCTGGTCGGGGAGCTAAGATCCCACATGCCCCCCGGTGTGGCCAAAAGATAGAGATAGATAGATAATAGATAGATAGGTAGATGATAGATAATAGATAGGTAATAGATTAGATAGATAGATAATAGGTAGGTAGATAGATAATAGATTAGATAGGTAGATAGATAATAGATTAGACAGATTATCTAGATAATAGATTAGATATATTTGATAGATAATAGGTAGATAGATAATAGATTAGATAGATTAAATAGATAGATAATAGGTAGGTAGGTAGATAGATAATAGATAGGTACGTAGGTAGATAGATTAGATAGATAGGTAGATAGATAATAGGTAGATAGATAATAGATTAGATAATAGATTAGATTGATAGATAATATATTAGATGATAGAGCGATAGATGATGGATAGGTTAGAGTAGATAGATAGGATAGATTAGATAGGTAGATAGATAATAGATTAGATAGATAATAGATAAGATAGATAAAATAGATAGATTAGATAGATAGATAGATACCTACCCCAACAACTCTTGGGAGGAGGAAAAGGAGCGGATTCGATTTAAGAACCCTTTTCTGAGAATGCGTCCACTAGGTGTCATCCAACCACTCCAACGAGTAGTAAGGGATTGAAGAATACTCGGTGCAGAAAACTGTGAAGCTCTTTAAAAATACCGATGTTGTTCGGCCTCCACTCCCAGAGAGTCTGATTTCATTATCTGGGGTGGAGCCCCGGCGGGGTATTTTTAAAAACCTCCCCCAGATGATTCTAACGTGCAGCCAAAGTTGAGTGACTCCTAGACTTTTTAAATCGCTATTACAATGCAGAATTGAGCCACTGTTTCCTTACTGCTCTCTGCTGACTGAACGCACATTACCCGACAGACTTCAGGACAAAAATACTAAAGTGTGTTGTTTTTTTTTTTTTGCGGTACGGGGGCCTCTCGCTGTTGTGGCCTCTCCCGTTGCGGAGCACAGGCTCCGGACGCGCAGGCTCAGCGGCCGTGGCTCACGGGCCCAGCCACTCCGCGGCATGTGGGATCTTCCCGGACCGGGGCACGAAGCCGTGTCCCCTGCATCGGCAGGCGGACTCTCAACCACTGCGCCACCAGGGAAACCCCTAAAGTGTGTTTTTTTTTTCTTTCTTATAATTTAGTTTTTTTTTAAATTTTTATTCATTTATTTGTTTGTTTATTGGCTGCATCGGGTCTTCGTTGCTGCACCTGGGCTTTCTCTAGTTGCAGCGAGTAGGGGCTGCTCTGGGCTTCTCATTGCAGTGGCTTCTCTTGTGGAACATGGGGCTCTAGGTGCGCAGGCTTCAGTAGTTGTGGCACGCGGGCTCAATAGTTGTGGCTCTCGGGCTCTAGAGTGCAGGCTTAGTAGTTGCGCACTCGGGCTTAGTTACTCCGCGGCATGTGGGATCTAACCGGACCAGGGCTTGAACCCGTGTCCCCTGCATTGGCAGGCGGATTCTTAACCACTGTGCCACCAGGGAAGTCCCAAAGTGTGTTCTCTTCAGGTATCAGGCCTGGCCCTGATGGGGCTTGCTCTCTTCCTCCTCTCTTATTCCAGTCCCAAGTGCATTACAAGTAGAAAATGTAAGAGCTGGAAGAGCAAAGTCCCCAAGAGACAAAGGAACTTACAGGCTTACACAGAAATAACTGAATGGTAGAGAACAGGGCCTGTATCTCCGTGATCTGTTGAAATGAACTAAAAATGTCTTATACTTTATTTTATCCCATATTGCCTGGTGTCAGAGTAGGTACCAGATAATACAAATTTGTGTCTATTTCCAGTAGTGGAAATGACAGGAAGCAGTCCTTAGCGCTGCTCATCCAAGTTTCCAGCTCTTTCCCTGTCTAGGCACTTGGTAGGATTGGCACTTCTCTGACACTCTTGAAACACATAGAAGTAATACTTCAACTTCACATCAGCTTCAAAAGCTAGTAAGTCGTTGCATCTTTTTCTGCCAGCTGCCCTAACTATAGAGATGAAATCGTAATTTGGTGGCCCCTGCTGGCCCATACAAGGACATGCAGTAAAGGAGAGAAATAAACCTGAGATATGCTTAAGTTACTGAGATTTAGTGGGTGCTTGTTGCTGCAGCATAATCTAGCCTATCTTGACTGATAGATTACCTGGATTTTGTTCCAGAGACTTCTCATTTGAAGTAAACTCATAGCTTCTCTGCACCTGTCTTTTCTGGAAAAGAAGCACGATTCCAGGCACATATGCTTAAATCTTCCAACTTAACAAGTAAAATTTCCTTTGATATGAGCCTCCTTCTAGCCACACCTCCTTATCTTCTCCATTACACACCCAAATTATTGAAAGAGTAGATTAACCAGTGGTCTTCAAACTTTTTTTTTCTTGGACACCTCCTAAACGTTTTATGCAAAAACATGCAGTGGTTACAAGAAAGGAGGGAGGGGTAGGAGGGGTCAGCCCTAGCTGGAAAAATACATGAACAATTTCTTCCTTTACATCAGAAATTTTATCATTCTTTCACCTTGAACTTGTATTTCCATTCCACTTTCCTCACAGAACTCTATTCTAAGGAGTATATTTTACGACGAAAGTCTTTTATAACTTTGTGATCACTTTCATCACTTTGTTATAATTCTCTGCAACAAAAATATGTATATATATTGAATTTTCAACCTTTTTTACTTCTTTGACCATGCTTCCCCCGACCAGGGATCGAACCCACAGGGAGTCTTAACCACTGGAACTCCAGGGAAGTCCCTTTTATTTTACTTCCTGTGACCAAAAGGCTCTTGTTAAATTTTTCTCCTGGATTGAATTATCATTGCAATTATTACTATCAATCAAAACAAAAAATATTGTAAATTTATACAAATAACTTAAACAAAAAGTAAATTTTTATTGGAATTAAAGCTCTTAATGAGATGGATGGTCCATCTTCTTTTAAAAACACATTTATCGGGCTTCCCTGGTGGCGCAGTGGTTGACAGTCCGCCTGCCAATGCAGGGGACACGGGTTCGTGCCCCGGTCCGGGAAGATCCCACATGCCGCGGAGCGGCTGAGCCCCTGAGCCATGGCCGCTGAGCCTGCGCGTCTGGAGCTTGTGCTCCGCAACGGGAGAGGCCACAACAATGAGAGGCCCGCGTACCACAAAAAACAAACAAAAAAACAAAAAAACCCCACATTTATCTGTGGATGAACATTACTTCCCCACTGCAGCTTTATTGAGATATAACTGACATTTAACACTGTGTATGATTCGATGATTTGATATATGTGTATTCTGCAAAATGCTTACCTTAATAAGGTTAGTTAACACCTCCATCATGTCACATAATTACTTTTTTTTTTTACAGTGAGAACACTTAAGAGTTACTTTCTTAGCAACATGCTAGTATACAATACAGTATTGTTAACTATAGTCACCATGTTTTACATTAGCTCCCCAGAATTTATTCATTTTATAACTGGAAGTTTTTACCCTTTGACTAACATCTCCCCATATCCCCTACCCCCAGCCCATGGCTACCACCATTCTACCCTCTATTTCTATAAGCTCAACTTTTTTAGATTCCACACGTAAGTGAGATCATACAGTATTTGTCTTTCTCTGTCTGACTTACTTCCCTTAGCATAATGCCCTCAAGCTCCATCCATGTTGTCCCAAAAGGTAGGATTTTCTTCTTCTTTTTCTTTTTTTTTTTTGGCAGAATAACATTCATATATATATATATATATATATATATATATATATATATATACACACACACACACACACACACACACACACACATACACAAGTGTATAGGTCTTCTGCCCATTTTTAAATTGGATTATTTGTGGGAGGTTCTGCTATTGAGTTATATGAGTGATGAACGTTACTTAACACTAGAATTAGATAAGGTTCAACAATAAATTCTATTTCTATTTTTTTAATAAATGTTAATGCTGAAAAACCTTGTTCACATATATAAATAGATGACAAAATACCACACAGTTTATTGAACACTTTCTGAGATATAGTCAGCCCTCCGTATCAGTGGGTTCCATATCCATAAATTCAACTTACCTTGCATGGAATGCCATTTCATATCAGGAAGTTGAGCATCCAAGGATTTTGTTATCCACGAGGGTCCTGGAACTCATCCCACATGGATACTGAGGAATGACTGTATCTATATGTGCAAAAAAAATAACAGTGATCCATTACCAGAAATTATTTTTAATAATCTCTCAGCTGACAACTTGATTAGATTTTCCTTTATTTTTTGTTGAAAGCAGAGAATTTGAAACCACCTGTGCTGCAAAAGTCATTAGAATTATCCACTTTCTTATTTTTCTGGGAGGTAGGCTAAAAAGACTTTACGAAGGTTTATCAAACTACTATCAAGTATACCAGTTACTCTTACTTAGAGGCATTTTATTTAACCTGATATACTCAGAAAGGGCTAGGGAAATTAGAATATTGTTCATTTAAATACACCTTTGTTAATTTAATTTTTTTTGGAAAGGTACTTTTGTCTTAAGTACTTGAAATACATTTCCTTCAAAAGTTTGGAGCTGCAAATTTAGCTCATTCAATAGATGCAAAATATGGGCAACAGAATCTAACTGGAGGTGCCAGTTCTCATAGTCAAACCAGTCAAATCAGACTCATTTTTCTATCAGAGAATCTGACATCATTGTTAAATTCAAGTAGATGTGTTAATACACGTTCCTGTGATGCTGAGTTCTAATGCTAAGTTAGATGGGAAAGGAGTTTGTGTGCAACGGCCATTAATATATTCTATCAGTGTTCCTTTCTTTGCTTTGCTCTCATTGGATTCCTTAAGGGACAAAGCATATTTTGTCAGGGGAAGACAGAAGTCAGTAAACTGCTAACCTAAAATAATTGAACAACCAGTTAATTTTACCAGGAAGATGGGTTTGTTTGGGAGCAGCAGAGAATTGCAATTCAGGACGTGGAACTATGGTGAACCACATGCAAGTCCAGTTAAGCAAAGGACAGGAAACTCTTTTATAGAGAAGAAGGGGAAGTTGGGAGGGGCTTCTAGAAACAAAAGGTCCTTTGGAGGAAATTGGGAGTTTGAAGTACAGTGGCTTTTTATTGGCTGAGCTATTGCCAGGCAAGGAAAAAATTTTTTCTTCCTCCTGCTGGCGGAAGTAAAGTAGTGTCACTTCCTGCTGGAGATGCAAGGTACCTCTCTTCCTATTAAGGTCTGTATTGATGTGGAGTGGTATGTACATGATAGAGCTTCCCCCTTCTGGCCTCCTGACTCCAGTTTAGTGAGGTTTCCCTTTATTAATTTTCACAAGACATACATCACCCTTATTTCCACTCTACTTTATATGAACTCAAAACACCCAAATATAAGCCAAAACATATTTTTAATGCCAAACCTTGTCACCAACAAAAATCTTCATTAAACGAAGGAAGTCACAAACCCTGACCTCAATACCTTGACTTCAAAAAGGCTTCACTGGCACTGTTAAAAGAATGAAAAGCTACAGATTGGAGGAAAATATTTGCAAATCCTATATCTGTCAAAGGACTAGTATCCAGAATCCGCAAAGAACTCTCAAAACTCAACAATAAGAAAACAAACCACTTAATATCCCATTGTATTGACAAAACTGTTTCATCTTTGGGGGAAAATTGATTTAACTCTTTTAAAGCAAAAGCATATTAGTTTGAAAACTGTGCCTCTCCAAGTTGAAAAAAATTCATGAACTCTAGTGTAAACTCAGTATTATTTCAAAGGGATAGTGCATAAATTTAAGAGCAACTTCAGTATCAATAAAGTGTCCTGCAAATTTTTCTTATAGTATTTTTGGACAATTTACATGTTACTACTGATTATAATTAAAGTGTTCTGCATATTGATTCATGTTAGAAAAGTGTATAGAATTGTTACTACTGATTTGTTTTTTTTTTTTTTTTTTTTTTTTTTTTTGGTGGTACGCGGGCCTCTCCCATTGCGGAGCACAGGCTCCGGCCGCGCAGGCTCAGCGGGCCCAGCCGCTCCGCGGCATGTGGGATCCTCCCGGACCGGGGCACGAACCGGTGTCCCCTGCATCGGCAGGCAGACTCTCAACCACTGCGCCACCAGGGAAGCCCCTGATTTGTATTATTAAATGTTTTCATCGCAACATAAATTCTTGTAACTGCTTAGCTAAGTCACAAATTAACCTTTCCTTAGAGTTTCAAAATTAGCTCATTCATATGCAAGTGGGATATCAGTGAGAAAACACAATCACACTGCCTTAGGTCTTTGATTATCGACTATCTTGCAAGGATTCCTTTGGTTTCAAGAAAATCTTGAGTTGAAATTAAGAGTACACTAAATAATTGTAAAACTTGTCCAGAACTCAACCAAAAGCATTGGCAAAGAATATGAGATCACTGAATTGTCTTCCTTTTCTTTCAACAGTTCTATAGACTGGCAGTGATTCATAGCATTTTCATGTACATGCTGAACAGCTTTTTTTTTTTTTTTTTTTTTTGCGGTACGCGCGCCTCTCGCTGTTGTGGCCTCTCCTGTTGCGGAGCACAGGCTCCGGACGCGCAGGCTCAGCGGCCATGGCTCACGGGCCCAGCGGCTCCGCGGCATGTGGGATTTTCCCAGACCGGGACACGAACCCGTGTCCCCTGCATCGGCTGGCGGACTCTCAACCACTGCGCCACCAGGGAAGCCCCATGCTGAGCACTTTTAACAACTGTATCCATGACAGTTTTCAGAGTCTGTTTCAGAAAACGGAACATAAATATTTTTACTTTGTGTCACACAATGGAACAAAATCATAAGAGAATCATCAGTCTCTTATTTTAGAATTTCAATATTTGAATTTTTGACCTAACATAGCTAAAGAACCATCTGTCACAATAAAAATTAGGTTTTCCATATCTACCTGAAATTCTTCTCTTACAGATGTATAAGATTCAAAAATATCTACACCATCAGTTTGATTTTTAGTTAGTGGATTGATATTTCCTCAAAAATTTTAAACAAAACTTTTTTTTTTTTTTTTTTTTTTGCGGTACGCAGGCCTCTCACCGCTGCGGCCTCTCCCGTTGCGGAGCACAGGCTCCGGACGCGCAGGCCCAGCGGCCATGGCTCACGGGCCCAGCCGCTCCGCGGCACGCAGGATCTTCCCGGACCGGGGCACGAACCCGTGTCCCCTGCATCGGCAGGAGGACTCTCAACCACTGCGCCACCAGGGAAGCCCCTAAACAAAACTTTGAAACAAAACTTACCCAAATTATTCATTGCTAGTCTTGTATCACACAACTCACCTAAAACTAAAGTGCCTGCATTTTTTCAAATTTTGAATCAGCTGATCTTTGACATTATTAGGAAAAAACATCATATTCTACAGGTAATTGTTTGGCAGCTTAGCTGAAGATACTTCACTTCTTATAAAATTTAGTTTTTAGTCTTTTCCTCATCATTAAATTTTTTCCACAACTGAAATAATAAATATCTTATGTAATGCAATGGTTAAATTAAAATATAAGTCTTACCAAAACAACTAAGTTGTGTTTGAAGAAAAAATATCTTACACTGCTCCAGTTTTTAATTTTATTTTTTACTTCTTTTTTTTTTTTAATTTTGGCTGCACAGTGCAGCTTGCGGGATCTCAGTTCCCTGACCAGGGATTGAACCTGGGCCATGGCAGTGAAAATGCAGAATCCTAACCACGAGACACCAGGGAACTCCTCCAGTTTTTTATTTTAAATTTAAATTATTTTAAATTAGATTAAATGAAGTAAAATTAAAAATTCATTTCCTTGGTTGTATTAATCACATTTCAATCCTCAATGGCAACCTGTGGCTACTGTTACCATATTAGACAGTACGGCCGTAGGTCATTGATTCTTATGCCTTTCCCTTTAATTAGTGCTTTAGCTGCATCATTTCAATTTTGATATGTATTTTTATTATCATTCAGTTATAAATCTTTCTAATTTCCCATGTGATTTCTTTTTTGATTCATGGTTGTCTATTTCTGCCTTAAATTTTGTCCATTTCAGCTTCACATACCTTGGAGCTGTATCATTAGGCACATACACATCTATGATTGTTGTGTCTTTTGATGAATTACACCTTTTATTGTTATGAAACATCACTCTTTATCTCTGATATTACTCCTTGTCTTGAAAAAATACTTTATCTGATCTCCGTATAGCCTCTCCAGCCTTCTTATTGTTATTGTCTACATGGTATATGTTTTTCCACACTTATAACTTCAGTCTATCTATGTCTTTAGATTTAAAATGTCTTTTTAACATCATGCAATTGGGTCATGCTTCCTTATCCACTCTGACAATCTTGCATTTTAATTTAACTGTTTAATCCACTAATATTTAATGTAATTATTGATATGGTAAGGTCTCCCTATTGTTCTTTCTTTTCAGTTTGTCTCATCTTTTTCATATTCATTTTGTCTTCCTTTCCTGCCTTCTTCTGGGTTAATCAAATGCTTTTTAAAATTCTGTTTTAATTTCCTTGTTAGCTTTTTAGCTATACCTCTTTGCATTATATGTTTAGTGGTTGCTTTAAGGATTACAGTATACATCCTTGAATTTTCACAATCTACGTAGACCTAATTTTGTACCACTTCATGTAAAATATAAGAAGCTTGAAAGTGTAGAGTTCCATTTACTCCAGGCCTTCATGCTGTAGTTGTCATATACATTATCTCTACAGATGGTATAAACCATAGCACATGTAATTCTTGCTTTAAATAGGCAGTCTTATATTTACTTATATCTTTACCATTTCTATTACACTTTATTGCTTCCTAAAGATCAGAGTTTCTGTTTAGTATCATTTTCTTTTACCCCAAAGAACTTTCTTTAGTATTTCTTATACTGCAGTTCTGTCAGAAAAGTACAGTTATCTTTATCCAGAAATATCTTTTTTTGTTTGCCTTTTTAGGAAAAAAATCTGCCTTTTGCACTTTTTCGGGGGGGGGTAAAATATAAACAGTTTACCATTTAAATCATTTTTAAGTGTACAATTCAGTGATATTTTGCCTTTATTCTTTTTCTGAAGTTTTTTTTTTGTTTGCTCTCTCTACAGATATAGATCTACATACCCTTTATTCTTGAAAGATATTTTCTCTAGAGTTCTGATTTTTTTTTTTTTTTTTTTAATGCTTTAAAGAGGTCGTTCCACCTTCTGGCCTCCTTTGTTTCTGTTTTGTTTTTGTTTTGGGGTGGTTTTTTTTGGCTGCCCCACCCAGCACGCGGGATCTTAGTTTCCCTACCAGGGATCAAACCTGCACCCCCTGCAGTGGAAGCTCAGAGTCTTGACCACTGAACCACCAGGGAAGTCCATTCTTTTTTTTTTTTTTTTTCTTTGTTTCTGATAAGAAACAACATTTCCTTGTATGTAATGTATCATTTTCCTCTGGCCGCTTTCAAAATCTTTTGTCTTTGGTTTTCAGCAGATTGGCAGTAATGTACCTGAATGTAGTTTTCTTTGTATTTATTCTAAATACTTGAAGTTTGCCAAGCTTCTTGAGTCTCTACATGCCTTTCACCAAAGTTAATAACATTTCAATCAATATATTTCTGAATATTTTCTTCTGCCCCAATACCTCTCTCTTCTCTCTTTCTGGGACCCCAATAACATGTAAATTAGAGCTTTTGAGGTTTTCTTTTTACTTCTTCTCTTTTTTTATTTTTAATTTTCGGCCATGCCACATGGCATGTGGGATCTTAGTTCTCTGACCAGGGATCAAACCCACATCTCCTACAGTGGAAGCTCAGAGTCCCAACCACTGCACTGCCAGGGAAGTCCTCTCTTTTTACTTCTTCAATCCTTTACTTCCCCCTGTTTTTCAGAATGGATAATTACCATGGATATATTTTCAAGTTCACTGACTCTCAGTCATTTCCAATTTACTGTTGAACTGAATTTTTTTTTCACATATTGTATTTTTTAGTTCTAGAATTTCCATTTGGTTCTTTTTTATAGTTTCTATTTCTCCATTGAAATTTCATATCCGTATATGCATTATGATCATATTTTCCTTTACTTGTTGAGCATAGGTATAATAGCTGCTTTAAAATTCTTGCCTAAATCCAATATCTGGGGCATCTTGGAATCAGTTTCCATTGATTGATTTTTTTCTCTTGAGTACAATTCATATTTTCTTGTTTCTTCATATGTCTACTAATTTAGGGTTGCATCCTGCTATTATGAATGTCAAACCTCTGTATTCTGTTATGTTCCTCCAGAGAGCAGGCAGATAATAGAATTCAGGGCTCCCCTTCTGTAGCCCTCTTCTCCGAGACTTCCCTGCTGCTAAAGTTGCCCTAAACTCTGTCCTCTATTTTTCAATCAGTAAGACTGCAGGTTTCCATCAGAATTTTAGTGCCCCCTGAGGCACTGACTGGGGCCTGCCATCAAGTGAAAAGCGAAAAAATGAGAAACTTACCCCTGCCATTCCTTGCTTCCTAGTGCCAACTCCTCTCTGCCTGCTTTAGGTTATTTTCCAAGGCCTCCAGATAATTTTTGTTATAATCTGTACCGAGTTTCTAATTGTTATCTGTGGAATGGTTGTTCTGGTATGAGCTACTCCACCATTATTGGAAGCTGACCCCCCTCCTGCCCCCAACAACCTGTGCTCTAGCCATATTCAATTATTTGTAATTTCCAGAACAGGCCATGTTCTCTCTTGTCTCTGGGCCTTTGTACACACTCTGTCTCCCCACCCCACCCCAACCCAAGTACCTTCTACAGGACTCAGCATAGATATTACCTCTTTTGGAGAACTTCATTAGTCAGGACCGATTCAAGTAACAGAAATCTCTTTGTACTAATAAGTCAAAAGGGAGAAGAGGATTTAATGTAAGAGTACAGAAGTATCCTTGGGAAACCCAGAGACAGATTCAGCTAGGCCTCAGAGACCAACCCAAACCAGACATTCCATTTCACTGGGACTTTGTCTCCATCTCTTGTGTCTGTTCTCTGCCCTGCTGAGGGACTCCTAAGAATGCCAGTTTGCCTCTTCAAGTAGTTTTGTTATTGCCTGTTTACTTCTCTTTCTTCCTCTCTGGACTATAAGCTCCTTGAAGGTGAACTATGGCTTTACTGATTTTGTCATTCTCAGAACTTAGCAGAGTACAGTCAACAGAGCTCATGGGTCATGTTAAACAGAAAAAAAGGCAGACAAGTAGATCGACCCTTAATATACAGCCCAGCAGGTGCTGAAAAACATTTTCAAGGTGCTTTAGGAGCCAGAAGAGAAAGCCACTACATCTTCATCTGGGCAGTCAGGAAGCCTCAGGAAAGACACCCCGATGACGTTGCTTGTCCTCTGACTGGGGGATCAAAGGAAAAATCCCATAAAAAGCAGAGACTGTCTTAAAGACCCTCCCAACCCTCTGGGTCTCCACTGAAATGAAAACACTCAATGTCTTTCTCCACGTCACTTGAAGGGACAAAGAATCACAGAGCAGAGACCTGGGTGATCTATTTCTCTGACATTTCAGCCACTTGAGATTTCTCTCAGTTCCTCTTTCCCATCTGAGAGCATTTGAACATTTTCTTCCCTCAACCTAGAGTGTTTTCCTGGCCCTCTTCCCTTTGACTAACCTCTAAACAATTTAAGGTTTTGACTTCAACGTCACTTTCTGGAGAGGAAGGAGTCTCCCCTCTTCCCCTCAGTTAGGGTGAACCCTATTGCCACATGTCTCACAGCAGCCCCACTTCCCCTTTCGGAACACTGGTCTCATTGTCCTGCCCCACGTACAGGCTGCCTTCCAGCAGGCTGAAATCTGCGAAAGTAGGGATCACGTCATCTGGTTCCTGCCTGTTCCCAGGGCTCGGCACACAGCCTGGCACCTGGGAAGTGCTCAAAAATACTTGTTGCTTCCATTGAATTTCAGTAGTTAATACAACTTCTTCATGTGAGAGAGAAAAACCAAGGCACAGAGGTGGGGAAGTGAGTTTTCCAGCAGTCTCATTAGTGGCAGGGCCAGACCCGGCATTCGGGCTGGATAGCTCTCTGTCCTGGGGTCCAGCTGAGTTGCCTTCTCAGCTTCCTTCTTTCCTTCCAGAGTGCACGGATGGTCAATGGGGACATTGGTTTTTTTTGTATTATCTGGGTTTTTTTTTTTTTAATGTATTTATTTTTGGCTGCACTGGGTCTTCGTTGCTGAGCACGGGCTTTCTCTAGTTGTGGCAAGCGGGGGCTACTCTTTGTTGTGGTGTGTGGGCTTCTCAATGCAGTGGCTTCTCTTGTTACGGAGGACAGCTTCTAGGCGCACAGGCTCAGCAGTTGTGGCTCGCGGGCTCTAGAGTGTAGGCTCAGTAGTTGTGGCGCATGGGCTGAGTTGCTCCACGGCATGTGGGATCTTCCCAGACCACGGCTCAAAACCATGTCCCCTGCATTGGAAGGAGGATTCTCAACCACTGCGCCACCAGAGAAGTCCTTATCTGGGCTTTTATTTCTTCTAAAATGTGCACAAAGGTAGAACTCTCCCAGGAACATTTTCGATTCACATAGAAAACCCACTACTTTTGAAGAGTGAAAAGTGGATTTAAAAAAAAATTTTTTTCCCAACTTTTAAATCTGAAAACTTTCAAACCTATAGAAAATTTACATGAATTGGACAATGAACATCAGCTATACTTCATCTAGATTCATCAGTTGCTAACATTTTGCACAGTGGCCCGCTTTCTCTCTCTCCCCGTGTATGCGTGTGTGTGTGTGTGTGTATACACACACACTTCCTGTCTTCCATACATAAATGCACACACACTATATCTATGTATATACTCTATATGTACACATGTACACATACACATTTTTTGCCGAACCATTTAAGTCAGTTGTAGACATGATTACATTTTACCCCTGAACACCTCAGCACATATTCCCTAAGATCGGAAGCGTTCTCCTACACAAACACAGCATAATCATCACAATGTTACAATATTACTAGCTAATATACATCCATATTCAAATATCCCCAGTTATCTCAATGATTTCCTTTATAACTGTTTTTTTTAAATCCAGGATCCAATCAAGAATCATGAATTGCATTTTGTCGCTATGTCTCTTTAGTCTTCTCTAATCTAGAACAGTTTCCAGACTACTAGATCTTTCATGATACTGACATTCTTAAAGAGTCCAGCCAGTTGTTTTGCAGAATTTCTCTAATGTGGACTTGTCTGCTTGTTTCCTCGTGGTTAGATTCAGATTTAACTTTTTGTTGTTGCTGTTCTTGTTTTCAGCAAGCATGCCACTGGTGTGATGCTGTGGGTGCCTTTCCATGGCAGTGCCTTCATTTCAGATGTCCTGGGCCCTGAGGACATTTACCAGATCCTCAGACCCTCAGAGCTAGGTAGCGGGGAAGCCCAGAGAGCCGGCAGATAAAGGCCAAAGCTTCGGTCTTGGCAGAGTTCACAGCCTGTGAGTAGCTGCCGACTGTGGGGCACTCCTGCGGGGCCCCTGAGGCCAAGGTGAAATCTTCTCCTTCCCACCAGGTGTGCTGGCTGGCCAGTGGGTCACCTGCTGCTGTAGCCACTCTCTGTTGATGCAGCTGCAAGGGGAACAAGAAGAGGGCTGGGGGGCGTGGCCATGCCAAGGCAGTCCCACTGGAGGGAAGGGACAGCAGGGGGACAGGGGGACAATGATAGAGGGAACCGGAATATAAAACAGACTGAAAAGGTGACAGACAGAGGGGACACACACACCAGAGAAGGAGAGAAAAGCAGAGAGTCAGACACAGAAACAGAGAAAAACAGACTCGGGCACACAGGCCCCCAGAGGAAAAAAGCACCAGCTGCCTCACTCACAACTGCCAAGCCCATTTCTGAGGCGCTTTGGCTTTGGGATTTTGGAAAGTGAAGCAAGTTTGTGTTTATCCTGGTCAGACTCAAAGGGCACAAGGGTTTCTCCAAAGGGGCTGTGTGGGGTCACTTGCTCAGACTGTACTTTTCCAAACAAAGAACTTCTCCGAAGCCAGGCCCTAGGCCAGGAGTTTCCTGCTCTGGCTCATAATGTCTCCCCTCCTTTCACGGGGCTGTCTGCAGATGGGAAAGCCTGCTTGTGACACATCTGGGGTGAAGGGGAGGATTAGGAAAGGGGCAGACACAGGAAAGGACCCAGAAAAAAGAAGAGCCCTAAAAACAGCCTTCCCTCTATGAGTGGGGAGTAACCCAGAATCCCAGGAGCTGCCCAGCGCTGTGACCTTAATAACAGGCCAGAGTTTTCTCATGAGAAAAGGGACTCAGGGGCAGAGGGTGGAGGGACAGAGAGGCTGCTAGGCTCCTGGACTGAGCAGGGCAGAAAAGCAGATCTAAGGGACAGCTCTGCCAGAGCGAAACTCCTCCAGACGTGGCTAGGGAAAGGCTCCTGGTAGAGGAACTGAGCGTGGACAGAGAGGGTTTCCTGGCCATAACGTGCACTGTCTGAACTTTTCTTTGGCAGGAAGAGAAGAAAAGGGAAAGAGGGCAGTCGGGAGCCATGACCCCAGTTTCAGGGCTCACAGCTGAACCCAAGTAAAGAAGCCCCTTTTTGGATATGGGGAGGGGGAGGGGTAAGCTGTGATAAAGTGAGAGAGTGGCATGGACACATGTACACTACCAAACGTAAAACAGACAGCTAGTGGGAAGCAGCCACATAGCACAGGGAGATCAGCTCGGTGCTTTGTGATCACCTGGATGGGTGGGATAGGGAGGGTGGGAGGGAGGGACACACGCAAGAGGGAGGAGATATGGGAACACATGTATATGTATAATTGATTCACTTTGTTATAAAGCAGAAACTAACAGTATTGTAAAGCAACTATACTCCAATAAAGATGAAAAAAAAGAAAAAAAGAAAAAAAAAAAAAAAGAAGCCCCTTTTTGCCTGCTGCCCTCAGCCAAAGGAACAAGCCCTGCATCTTACCGAGGAGGTTGAGGGGCGTCAAGGGGCGGGAGAGGACATCCCGAAAACTCTCCATCCATTCGCGCTGTTCCTTCTCGCTGGGGCAGGTGAAGATGAATCTCCGCTGCGGGGTGACTATGGTGATGCCGGCTTTCCAGCGATTCCCTCGGATGCCCTTAGGCAGGTCTTCATACACCTGGTACCCCTGCTCATCGCTCCCGAGAAATACCTGGCCCTGCTCAAAGGCGTCCTGAAAATAAAAGACACAGGTCGTCACAGGCCACACCTGGGGCTGAGGGCCACCTGCAGGCCTGATAGCCCCCCAAGTCCATTTTAGTAAGAGGTGTGTGTGTTGGGTGGGGCTTCTGCTGGGGATTTTGGCTAGATGGAACCCAGAATTTAAAAGGCTCAAACCAAAAAAGACATCACACACGGCATCTGTTTAAATGATACTTAATATTTACAGAGAGTTAACTCTGCACCATGAATTCAAGTACTTTACATGTAGTAACTCATGTGGTAATCCTCATGGCAACCTCTGAGGAAGGCAGTGTTATGAAGCCTATTTTCTGGGGGAGGAAACTGAGGCACAGAATGCTGAGTGCTCTGCCCAGAGCGCACCCCTAAAGGTGGCAGGGCTGGAACCGGAGCCCAGATAGCCGAGTTCCAGAGCCCTCACTCCCAACTGCTACACTCCACAGCCTCCGGTTGGAAGACAGTCCTGCCGGGAAACACGTGTCTTAGCTACTGATACATCGGCAGCATTTTGGACACACATAAAGGACTTCCTGAAGGTGACGGTGAGCACGGCTTCATGCACGAGACTGACTTAGAGACAAGTGACGATGGAGGTGTGCCTCTGGCTGGGTTTCTCCAGCCCTGTCACTTCCCCATGGTCCCAGACCAGCACTGACCCCACCTCCACCTGCGGGTGCACAGCAGCGGGGCCGGCAGTGGCTCTTACCAGAGGGTTCTTATAATACAGCAGCCTCCGCTCCTGGGGATCCAGGGCAAACCACCTTTTCTTGAAAGGCTCTCTCTGCTGCAAAAGCGGGAAACTCGTACCAGGCTCGGCCAGGACAGAGGTGAGAGGGCCAGCCTGGGCCAGGCCGAGGGAGCGGGCGGGTCCCAGCCGTGCAGTCACACACCCCAGCGCCCCTCCCCAGGCCTAGAGCTCTGCAGGCTCCGCCCCCCCACCCCATCCCTCCCCCTCCCCGTCCCCCTCCCCCAGCCCCAGCTTCGCCCTGCTGCCTCCAGGTGCTGCCTGCGTGGGTTGGAAGCAGCACTTTCCCCCTTTCTCAGGCTGTGGACAAGAAGTCTCAGAAAAAGGAAGCTGGGAAATCAGAAGTGGCTACTGCTCAGCGCTTCTGAAAGTGCTGGCCTTGGCCGAACTCTATCCTAGGTCAGGGGAAGGAAAGCCCCTGGCCAGAGCCACGGGGAGGGCGGTGCCACCAGCTGGTGAAGGAAAAGAGCCTGCCACTCTTTTACAAGTTTTCCAGCTGCCTGAGGCTTTCTTTACCCTGATTGCCTAACACCTTTCACTGTCATCTTAACAAGCGTCCCGTCAGCATATTACATCTTAGAAAACAAACAAACAGAAACAAAAAAACAACGCACTGTAACGCTGTCGCTTTGCGATTCTTTTTTAGGGAGCTCCTCTACTTTCCCCTTCCTTTTCCCTTTCCCTCCTCCCTTTCCTGCTTCTGTCCGTCACAACCCCCCACCATCTCCATCTTCTGACGTTAAGCCTCGCCCCAGCAGCATGCAGCTGGGCACCCAAGCATGGGTACATATAGGTGTGTTCTCGCAGACTGATCACTAGTCCCTGCGTCACTTGAAAGGTCCTGCACAGAACACACAAGGGCTCTGGAAAGTCAAAAGCTGTCCCCCAAGGAGTCCCTTTTCAGCTATGCTTTCCCAAGAGTAGGATCAGTTGGATGGTGTTAAGAGGACAGAAGCTAATGGTGATGTTGATAAAGCGGGAGGATGCCCAATTATAGGGAGAAGCACCTGCAGCGATGCTGGACCACACTCCAGCCACCCGGTCTCCACTTGGTCCTCCACCCCTGGAACTCAGAAACATCCATCTACTTCCCCTTCCTCCCTCCTCTCTGCCCCCGGTTCGCCATTTTCCCACCTCCCAAATTCTACCCTACTGCCCACTGGGACAGGGGCCATGAAAGTCTCCCAGGGAGTGGAGGATATACCTTTGGACCAGTCTTTTCCATGAAGCCTTGCTTGAGGTAGTTCCTGGTGATGAGGGGCACGAGCTGGGGGAAGAAAGACACACACTGACACCCCTGCCTCACACCCGGGAGCCTGAGGTTCCCCACTGAACTTGGCTCCCCAAAAAAGGGGAAGTTTGGAATGGGGAAGGATGTGTATGCATGGTTCAGGGGGTTATATTTGGTATGGATGCAACATTAACATTTCAACAGAGCCAGACAACAGCACCCCAGATGTCTGCAGAGCTTACCAGCACAGCCAAGTCTTGGTTTCAAGACTTAGTTTAAGGATTCCTTCAGCAACTCCAGGAGGAGGACATAGGCAAGGCTCTGAGGAGACCCTCCTGGTGTCAGGTGGGCATATTCTGAGGATCTACTGTGTGTCAGGCTCTGCGCGTAATTCTCAACCACACTGTGAGGTGGATATTATCATCTTCGTTGTGTATATGAACAAACCAGGCCTCAGAGAAGTGGTTGTGGATTTTCTCAGACATGTCACGGGTAGGATGAAGAGCTTTCACATCTAGAGGCGATGGACACCATACAGACACTAGTGGTACCCCTACTGCTACTCTATGGTGCTACAGTATAAACATGGCAGAACCCTCTGATCAGGCCCTTGGCCAAGACCTGGTCACTGGTGGGGATTCTGACCCAGGGCCATAGGAGGTGATGGTAGGGTGGGCAAGTAGAGAAAGCTCTGGACTAGGAGTCAAGAGACCTGAGTTCTAGCTCCAGGTCTGACCTCAACCAGCTGTGTTACCTTGGTAAGACCTTATGCCTCTCTGGGCCTATTTCCCACTACGTAATAAGGATACTGGCCTATGTGATCCACAGGATCCCTTCCAACTTGCCATCCTATGCTCAGAGAAGCTTCCAGAGATTGATGCTGGTCTCCTATGCTCCAGGGCGTCAAACTGGTAAGTCTAGAGTTTCAAGTGACAGCCCAGGTTTCTGAGAACACGGGGGTTCTCCTGAGCCTGAGCCCAGGGCAGGGATGAAGCGGACATGACATCTGGGAATAGGAATGGAAAGTCTGAAAGGGAGAAAGTCGTGAGCTCAAAACGAAAGTATAAAGGACAACACTCCCCTTTCCCTAAAATGCATGCTGCAGGCTTTAATTCCTTCATTTGGAGAGAAGACAAGTCCTGACAGCT
>RJWK010038842.1:0-20642 GCA_004363435.1 Platanista minor | reverse complement strand
AAAACAATTAGAAATAACATGCATACACACACACACACACACACACACACATACACATCCATACAACAGAATACTATACAGTCTTCAAAATGAATGAGGAAGCTCTTTATATGCTTAATATGGAATCATCTTCAAGGTACACTGTGAAGCAAAAAAAATTAGGGAGTGGAACAACTAGAAAGTACGCTATTATTTAAGAGAAAAATGAAAGGAGATATTGCTTGTGTACATGAGTGTGCCATATCTATTCTTGTGAATCCTTGGAAGAATACATAAAACAACTGATAACACGAGTGGCCTCTGGAGAGAGGAGCAGGGACAGAGTAGAAGAATAAATAAATGTGAGATACAAAATTCTGAAATGACATTAAAACTCTTATATGCATTTACATGCTATTCAGGTCTGGAAACTGAAACCTGACTCCAGGATCTGAACTTTCACCTTTTATTTCCCTCATAATTATTATCCTGGCTGAAACAGTAATTCCTGCCTCCAGATATCGATTTGAAGGTAATTTATGTACTGCACTGAGTTTTCATCTAACCTAGAATAGATGCACAGTAAATCTTAGTTCATCCTCCCACATGGATGTGGCAGTTATGTACATTAAAAAGAAACTAAACTTATGAATTTGTCAATTGCCACCTGGATGTTGGGTGAAGTGTATACAAATCCATCATGAAAGTACATGGGAAATAGGACCTGAAAAAAACTAGGAAGCCTGTGTGTGTGTACATGTATGTAAATTTGGGGGTATAGTTTGTTGACTAGATTTAACCATAACACATGTTACAACACCTTTGAGTTTCCTAGTTTAGCCAATTACACCAAAAAATTTCCATCAACACGTGATATTTTTCCTGACCTCTGTGTCACGTTCAAATTAGTTTCATTTTAAAGATGAGGAATTGAGACTCAAATATTTTAAATGATTGCCCAAAATCACACAACTTGAAGCAGAAGCCAGTTCTTGTCACTCTAAATCAAGGTTTCTTTTGACCAAATTCCAGTTGTCTAAATGCAATATACCAGTAATAATATTCATCTGTCAAAATTAATACTACTGACCCAAACAAAGTATGAATTAGGAAGAAAGTTTGTTTATGACTTGATCATTCGCCAAACTCACCTCATTAGAATTTATCTGGAGGCAAATTTTCACCCTCACAGACCTTCTGGACTCAGAGTATACGAGGTCATGAAACCCACACTCCTCAGTTTACACGAGTGGTAGTGATTCATCCAGATTGAGTCATTATTTCCCTCCCCAGACCTTCTAATGACCAATTTCACACATGAGAAATAACTGGGCTAGCTACAGTTAAGGATTATTTCTCTATAGGAGAAATAGGAGATAAAATGAGTTTCTTAAGGGACAAATCCTTGGACGTTTGACTCATTTGCAAGAAAAGAAAGGTATATTTTTCTACATATTCCATTAGTACCCAGTTCAACAAATAAAGCCACAAACACAGCACACCCACTATTTGGTAATGCATATGTAAATTCTTATTTTGGTCTCTTTTGACTCAAGAGGGAACTAAGAAGGGGGTCTGATCTATTTCAGGTCTCAAATTAAATATAACCAATTTAAAATTAATCAACACAGTATTTATAAATAAAACAAGACTCCGTTGAGCTGGTAACACTTCCTCCCGGTCGCCCACTCTCTGAAATGTTGCAAGCTAACCTTTAGGCCTAAAAATAGGGCAGGCTTGCTGAGTCACTAATAAATTTCAGCCCTACACCTCGCAAGAAGATAAAATGCTCTTCAACAATACTTAACACCTCATCTTCCTGAGCCCACCTTCTGGTCATGAAACCAGACCAAATCCATGATGGTTCCAGAAAGCTATTTTTGGCATATTAGACTACTGCCAGTGACTTAGAGGCACCCACTCCCTTTGGTAGAGAGAAGGGACTTGCCACAGTACAGAAGTATAAATGAGATTACCTAACTTATCTCCATCAGTCACCAGATTCCCCTTATTAGTGGTTTATTTTGATAAGAGCCTTCATGCTTATGGTTAGTCAGAGATCCAGACAGACTCACTAAGTCGGGAAGAGACTCAGATGTCACAAAACCCAGGTTTCTCATTGTACACCTGAAGACAACAACAAACACAGGACTGTCAGAAACAGTCTCATGTGCAGCTAGTTAAAAAAAAAAAAATTAACTCCAGAGTTCCAGTTGTTATTATCCTATAATTTCTCAACAGCATGGCAAGATGAAATCCAGTGAATAATATAAAATGACTTTATATAAGAGGTTTGGATTAACATATACACACTACTATATATAAAATAAATAACCAACAAGGACCTACTCTATAGCACAGGGAACTATACTTGTAATAACCTATAAGGGAAGAGAATCTGAAGAAGAATATATATACATATGTATAACTGAATCTCTTTGCTGTACATCTGAAACCAACACAATATTGTAAATCAATTATGCTTTAATAAAAAAATTAAAAATAAAATGGCTTTATATTCACACATTCATTCATTCATTCAATAAATATTCAGCACCATTTTGTGCAAGTTCCTGTACTAGGTGCTGAGGATACCACAAGGAACACAACTGACATGGTTTCTGCCTTCTCAGGACTTAGTTTAGTAGGTCACCAAGACAATGAGAAAGGCAATTATGGTAGTGTGATGTTATATAAGAGGGAAGTTCAGGAGTGTTGCAAGAGACTATGAGCAGAAAAACTGGTAGAGAAGGAGAGGGAAAAGATTCCTAACCTGGATTCAGACATCAAGGAAGATTTTCTGGAGCAAGCTAACACCTAAGCTATGACCTGCATGATGAGTTAAGCCTTAACTTGGTAATGAGGATGGGAGTAAAAAGGATGAGTGTCCCAAGCAAAATCCAAAGACCCAGAGGTAAGTGAAATAAAGCAGGTCAAATGAACCAAGAACCATTCAGTCTGACAGGAGCCCAGATGAGCCAGGACAGCATGGTGAGCCATGGGTTGGAAAAATAAGCAAGGGTCAGATCATAAACTGCAATTATTATACGCTGCATTAGGGAGTTTGGACTTTTGTCTAAGAGCTTTGAAACCCAATAAAGAATTTTAGTATCTGAGAAAGATTACTGAGGTTACAGTATATGTGGGAGGAGAATTAGAAGAGACAAGACTTAAGGCAAAGATTCCAGTTATGGAGGGTCTGCTCAGGCACCAGGGCAAGCAATGTGGTAGTCTGGATTTAAAATAGTGAACACATTTCAGAAATATTTATGCAGCTGAATGAACAGAATTGTGTTCTTACCAGGGTAAACAAGAATGTACCGAACGGCTTATCCCTTTCCACATTTGCCTTGCTCCACAGTCCATAAATCTGAGAGATCACAGATCAAGCCAGCAATAAAGCTCCCAGAATAAACCACCCAGCCTCTACTGCTGCCAGGTTGGAGTCTTCTGGATTTATAGGGTGAAGGCTAACAAAAGCCTTCCTCTCTCACTAGCATTCATCCTACAGATATTTATTGAGGGTCTGCTATGTTTCAAGCATTAGTCCAGGTCTTGGGATTAGAAATAAAAAGGACATAGTATACGTACTTAAAGACTCCTGTATCATAGGGGAGAGAGATATGTAAACAAGCCATCATCAAACAATGTCATCAGTGAAGTAACAGTGACTGTGAGTATGCAGAAGCACATAATTCAACTAAGGAAATCATTAAAGCCTTCATGGTGGCTTCGTAGAAGGCTTCTAAGGTTGATTCATAAAAAATAAGTAAGAACAGGTAGAAGAAGGAAAAGGTGGCATTAATAAAGGCCCGAAAGTGAAGAGTAGCATGGTTTCTGGATGAGAGATACAAGCAATAACGTGCAGCTAAAGCATGAAGTGAGAGACAGAGTGTTGTAAGATAAAGCTTAAGAGGTTCATAAGGAAGGTCTGGTGGGACATGATAAAGACCTTAGATTTATTTTATCCACTGGAAAAGGGAGAGTTGTTGAAAATAGAAAAAAAAAAAAGAATAGAATCAGATGTATGTTTCAGATACTGATATTGTGGTATCTGTTCAGAGAATGGGATGTGAAAGACCATAGCCAAAAGCAAAGATGCAGGTTAGGAGGCTCTTGAAGTAACCACAAAAAGAAATGATGAAAATCTCACCAGAGCTGATAATAAGGATGGAGAACAAAATGAATGCAAGAACTTCTTAGAATAAAGCATTGACAGAATTTTGTAATACAGTAAGTCCCCTACATACGAATCTTCAAGTTGTGAACTTTCAAAGATGCAAATGTGTGTTCACGTGTCCAATCACGTAAGTTAGTTCAAGTATCTGGTGTACATTGTCACGTGCGTGCATCCTCTACAAGTAGTTGTGCTTTTGTGTACTTTACAGTACCATATAGAGTACAGTAGTACAGTATCTTTATTTCAAGCCTAGGATGTCTGAAAGCAAGCGTAAAAGCAACGTTAATGTAGCTGGTACTGCTAAAGAAGCGCCATGAGATAACAATGAAAACAAAGGTGAAAATAATTAAGAGAGTGGAGCAACAAGAGGAAGAAGTAACTGAAGAACCAAAGAGATTCACAACACAGAAAATGGCAAGGGGATTTCTTTATTTGAGGGGGCACTGTTAGTTTTTGAGGCACAGGACCTGAACATAGAAAGGTACACGAAGGTTGCAGCAGCCATTCAGAATGCAATCCAGTGCTACCGTGTCATCTATGACGAGAAAAAAAGAGCTACTACGCAGACATCACTGGACCGTTTTTTCAAGAGGGTAGATAGAATTGAATCCAGCAAGGAACCAGAACCTGTGCCAACAACGTCAGGCATGAGTGAAATTGCAGCTTGCCCTCTGTCTCCTATTGCTAATGATCCTTCAGCTCTACCATCTCCCACCTCCCCTCCCTCCTCCAGTCAGTGACTCTTCTTTCCTGTTCACTCGATGCTACCCCTTGTATGCCAGCTGTTATACTGTACTACTGTACTTTCCATGGTACTGTACTGTAAGATTTAAAATGCTTATTTTTTGTGTTTGTTTTTATGTATTATTTGTGTGCAAAGTATTATAAACCTATTACAGTACAGTACTATACAGCCAGTTGTGTTAGTTGGGTACCTAGGCTAACTTTGTTGGACTTATGAATGTACTCTCAGAACGGAACTTGTTCATATTTGTATGTAGGGGACTTAACTGTAGGTTGGATTGGAGTTGGTTAGACAGCAGAAGAAAAAGGGTGATTAGTTTCTAACTTGGGGAAATGGGTGGGTCCTACAACTGAGATAGAGAATACTGAAGACGAGTTCATTTTGCGTATTGAGTTAGAAGTGTCTAGGTAACATATACATGGAGATCTAACATGTTGATATATATGTGTGTGTGAGAGTCCAGATCAACAAAATTATACAGAATTTGGAGTTGCCAGCATATAGGTGGTAATAAAAATGTTAAGAATAAATGGAATCATCTATTTGCTTGTCTAATGGATCAAATGTATATTAAGTATTTTGTATGCACATAGGAACATTACATAGAGTGAGAAGAACCAGGATGAGAACAGAACCCTGAGAGCTAAAAAGACTAACATTCAAGAGGTGAAAGAAGGCAGAAGATTCTACAAATGAAACAGAGGAGAAACCATCAGACAGTTTCAAGGAGAAGCAAATAGTGTGAGTATCATAGAAGTCAAGACAGTAGAAATAAAGATCAACAATTCCCATAAAATAAGGACTAAAAATGATCTTTGATTTGATGCCATAAAATTTTTAGGTGATACTACTGAGAACAATGTTGCTAGAAGCGGTCATGGACAGAAGTAGGCCATTCAAGTCAGCCTCTGTGTACACCAATGGCCAACTATCTTAGAGCTTCCAGATGCTGGTCCCCGGTCCCCTACAGCTTAGAATGTAAATTGGGTCAAATGCAATAGTTATTAAATGCCTTCTTCAGAAAAAAATATGTGAGCTAGATGATCTTTGGTATTCCTTAAAATTCAGAGATTCTTTAATTGTTGAAATACATAATCTTCCTATATTCATCCTACTGCAAATCAAAGTAACCCTATTTTTAAATCTAGTTGGTGCACGAGGAAGAATTAGAAAAGTATGTTCAGCTACTGAGTGAATCTACAGTACTTGGTTTCCATCATTTTAATACCAGTGGGAGGAGTATGGATAGCAAGGGATACCAGTCCCATCTCAAACATGTTTTTCTGAATCTATACAGTTCCTGTGTTTAGAGAACGAGAGTTCAGATAATAAGGGATATCTGTATCATATTATGCCTTAAATGTTGTCTTGTGCAATGCAGAAGCTTAAATTAAGAATTTCATTTTTCCTTTGAAGCCAGTCAAAGCAAAGGAACTCTCCAAAATAATGTCGAGAAAACACAGACTCTTCTATAACATGGAACGAGTGCTGGACCAGGAGTCAAGAGAATGAGTAGTCCAGCCAACAGTAATCTGCTTGGTGGTCTTAGGGAACCCAGTTAACTCTCTGGATCTTAGATTTCTCATCTGTAAAATCTAGCTGGACCAGATAACTTCTCAGAGGCCTCCCAACACTATGCCTTGCTATGACCATTGATATACAAATCCATTACCTCAAAGGATGTTCCAAGAGTTCCAAGAAGGCATGTGGTTTACCCCTGGCTTTGGAAAGTCCTATATTCCTTCCAAATAGGAAATCAAAGAGAGAGGTGAAACTTCCGTTTTCCTTCAAGAGGAGAAAACTCATTTATAAGTCTGAGGCAATGAGTGTCAGTCTCATAATAAACACCCTCCTAGGAATTAACTTCAACCAGAAAAATCAAAGGTCCCCAGAGGAACACAGAACCTTTATCAAAGTTTTGCTCTTAAATACCTACCAAGTTGCTGTTACATTGTTTGAAATGCATATCTCATTAAATCACAAACCTTGTGCTGGGCCCAAGGGAGATTTTCACGAGTGGAACTGCAATGTTCTGACAGCCCTCTCTGAAGGAGACCTCAGAGAGTTTCAAATAATTAAAGCATTCACACTTCAGAAGCAGGAAATAGAGTGAAGGACTTTCAAACATATCTTGTTTTTGCAGGCTTATCGAAAGGTTGACACAAAGCAATGGAAGAACAAAAGAGATAATTATCTAGAAACACTTGGACATGAAATTTTAAAAATCCAATCATCTAGCTCCTGAAAATTCTATTTTAAACTTTCATTTTCTTTTAAAAGTAACATTAAGTACATTAAAAAATACTGAAAAATAGAAAACAAGGGGAAAGTTTTATCTTCCCTTTCCCCCAAATCAAATAAATGACATGAAGGCAAGGAAAGAAAATAAAAATTTTATGTACTTGAAAATACACTGAGGATGTACATAATAATAGATAGATACCATTTATTGAACACATATTTTGTGCCTGGGACTGGAAAAAAAAAATCATAACCCTTTGTAGATACAATCAAAACTGTCCTAAGATCAAGTCAACTTAGGGTTTCAGTGACTCCCCAAAACGTAAAAGAAAAATTAAGGGTAGAAGTAAGAAAACACAACGTGCATCTATTAGGAGTTCTATAAGATAGAATGCATTGGAAAATGGCACTATTCAAGCACAAAAGGGAGGTTAATTTTCTATAACTAATTTAAGGAATATTTGTCAGATTAGGAAATATACTGAGTACCAGTAAAAAGAAATAAATATAAATCCACACATAGACACACCCACAATTAAACTTCAGAACACCAAAGATAAAGAGATTTTTAAAGTAACCTGAGATCAAAGACAGACAACCTTAAAAGGAACAAGAATTAGACTGATGGCAGGCTTCCCAAGAACAGTCACAGGCAAAGTGATATTTCAAAGTGCTGAGAGAAAGTAACTGGCAACTTAGAATGGTCTGCCTGGCTAAATTGTCATTTAAGGGTGAGGGGGAAAATCAAGATATTTTCCAAAAATAAAGGAAGGAAGGAGGGAAGGAGGAAAGGAAGGAGGGAGGGAGGGAAAAGAAACATTAATTACTAAACGACCTTCTGTGAAAAAAATATTTTAAAAATTTAAAAATATTTTTAAAGATTAAAGAAGGAAGTTTAACACAAAGAAGGAATGAGATCCTAGAACAAAGATGAACAAGGACATTAGCAAACATTTTGATAAATCTAAGCATGCATTTGAATGCATAAAAATAAAATGACAACTAATTGGGGGATCAAAAATTTAGCAATTCCAAAATTCTTAAAAATAACATAAAATACAAAAGTGGTGATAGAGTTAATATATTCAGAGAAGGTATTGATTATTTCTAAGAAATAGAAAACTTCCAAATCATTGTCACATGTGTAGGAGGGAGGGATGGAATAAAGGAAACTCAGTTAATCCAGTAAAATATTGGAAGGGAGGGAGGATCAAATAAGCCTAAAAATATGAATAAGATAATATGAATAATAACTAACAATTAGGGCATTTATGTGCCAGGCACCACTCTAAGTGTTTTACAAATATCAATTCCTTTATTCTTCACAGTAACTCAGTCAAGAGTCCTATGATATTATTACTGTTATTTTACAGATGAGAAAAGTGAAGCATAGGGAGGTTAAATAATTTGATCAACAGCTAAAACTAGTAAGTGACAGAGTGGAAATATACAAAGTATACACTAAAGTCTATACTAGTAATTACTATTTTATGCTGCTTCTAAACATGAATCCAAATATACTAGCAATCACAGTAAATGAACTACATGCATTAAACTAACAAGCTAATCACAGATTCTCAGAATATATTTTTTAAAGGTCAGGAGATACAAAGATACTTGTAGAGACAATAGACAAATCTTAGTCAAGACTATTCAAGAACAGAGAAGGGATAAAGAAAAGGTGACACACATACAAGATAAATTTCAGACAAACTATTAGAACATACAAGGGTTTCAGCAAATTTGCTAGATGGATAAAAAGCATCAATATACAAAATCAATTGCCTTTGTCCCTATATGACCATTGGAAGTCATTTGAAATACACTTTTTAAAAATATACTACTTCCAATCAACTGCCAAACTATGAAGTGTCTAGAAATCAATATAACAAAATATCCATTGCTTTTTTAAACATCTTTAAAAGTATAATTGCTTTACAATGGTGTGTTAGTTTCTGTTGTATAACAAAGTGAATCATCTATACATATAAATACATCACCACATCTCCTCCCTCTTGCGTCTCCCTCCCACCCTCCCTATCCCACCCCTCTAGGTGGTCACAAAGCACCAAGCTGATCTCCCTGTGTTATGTGCCTGCTTCCCACTAGCTAGCTATTTTACATTTGGTAGTGTATATATGTCCATGCTACTCTCTCACTTCGTCTCAACTTACCCTTTCCCCTCCCTGTGTCCTCAAGTCCATTCATTATGTCTGCGTCTTTATTCCTGTCCTGCCCCTAGATTCTACAGAATCATTTTTTTTTCTTTTTTAGATTCCGTATATATGTGTTAGCATAGGGTATTTGTTTTTCTCTCTCTGACTTATTTCACTCTGTATGACAGACTCTAAGTCCATCCACCTCACTACAAATAACTCAATTTCGTTTCTTTTTATGGTTGAGTAATATTCCATTGTATATATGTTCCACATCTTCTTTATCCATTCATCTGCTGATGAACACTTAGGTTGTTTCCATGTCCTGGCTATTGTAAACAGAGCTTCAGTGAACATTGTGGTACATGACTCTTTTTGAATTATGGTTTTCTCAGGGTATATGCCCAGTAGTGGGATTGCTGGGTCATATGGTAGTTCTATTTTTAGTTTCTTGAGGAAGCTACTGTTCTCCATAGTGGCTGTATCAATTTACATTCCCAACAACACTGCAAGTGGGTCCCTTTTCTCCACACCCTCTCCAGCATTTATTGTTTGTAGATTTTTTGATGATGGCCATTCTGACTGGTGTGAGGTGATACCTCATTGTAGTCTTGATTTGCATTTCTCTAATGATTAGTGATGTTGAGCATCCTTTAATGTGTTTGCTGGCAATCTGTATATCTTCTTCGGAGAAATGTCGATTTAGGTCTTCTGTCCAGTTTTGGAATGGGTTGTTTCATTTTTCAATATTGAGGTGCATGAGCTGCTTGTATATTTTGGAGATAAATCCTTTGTCGGTTGCTTTGTTTGCAAATATTTTCTCTCATTATGAGGTTTGTCTTTTAGCCTTCTTTTCTGGTGTCCTTTGCTGTGCAAAAGCTTTGAAGCTTCATTAGGTCTCATTTGTTTATTTTTTGTTTTATTTCCATTTCTCTAGGAGGTGGGCCTAAAAGGATCTTGCTGTGATTTATGTCATAGAGTGTTCTGCCTATGTTTTCCTCTAAGAGTTTGATATTGTCTGGCCTTACATTTAGGTCTTTAATCCATTTTGAGCTTATTTTTGTGTATGGTGTTAGGGAGTGTTCTAATCTCATACTTTTACATGTACCTGTCCAGTTTTCCCAGAACCACTTATTGAAGAGGCTGTCCTTTGCCACAGTACATTCCTGCCTCCTTTATCAAAGATAAGGTGACCATATGTGCGTGGGCTTTCTATCCTGTTCCATTGATCTATATTACTGCTTTTGTGCCAGTACCATACCGTCTTGATTACTGTAGTTTTGTAGTACAATCTGAAGTCAGGGAGCCTGATTCCTCCAGCTCCGTTTTTCATTCTCAAGATTGCTTTGGCTATTCGGGGTCTTTTGTGTTTCCATACAAATTGTGAAATTTTTTGTTCTAGTTCTGTGAAAAATGCCATAGCTAATTTGATAGGGATTGCACTGAAACTGTAGATTGCTTTGGGTAGTAGAGTCATTTTCACAAGGTTGATTCTTCCAGTCCAAGAACATGGTATATCTCTCCATCTATTTGTATCATCTTTAATTTCTTTCATCAGTGTCTTATAATTTTCTGCATACAGTTCTTTTGTCTCCTTAGGTAGGTTTATTCCTAGATATTTTATTCTTTTAGTTGCAATGGTAAATGGGAGTGTTTTCTTGATTTCACTTTCAGATTTTTCATCATTAGGGTATAGGAATGCCAGAGATTTCTGTGCATTAATTTTGTACCCTGCTACTTTACCAAATTCATTTATTAGCCCTAGTAGTTTTCTGGTAGCATCTTTAGGATTCTCTATATATAATATCATGTCATCTGCAAACAGTGACAGGTTTACTTCTTCTTTTCCGATTTTGATCCCTTTTATTTCCTTTTCTTCTCTGATTGCTGTGGCTAAAACTTCCAAACCTATTTTGAAAAAGAGTTGTGAGAGTGGGCAACCTTGTCATGTTCCTGATCTTAGTGGAAATGCATTCAGTTTTTCACCATTGAGGACAATGTTGGCTGTGGGTTTGTCATATATGGCCTTTATTATGTTGAGGAAAGTTCCCTCTATGCCTACTTTCTGCAGGGTTTTTATCATAAATGGGTGTTGAATTTTGTCGAAAGCTTTCTCTGCATCTATTGAGATGATCATATGGCTTTTCTCCTTCAATTTGTTAATATGGTGTATCACGTTGATTGACTTGAGTATATTGAAGAATCCTTGCATTCCTGGAATAAACCCCTCTTGATCATGGTGTATGATCCTTTTAATGTGCTGTTGGATTCTGTTTGCTAGTATTTTGTTGAGGATTTTTGCGTCCATGTTCATCAGTGATATTGGCCTGTGGTTTTCTTTCTTTGTGACATCTCTGTCTGGTTTTGGTATCAGGGTGATGGTGGCCTCATAGGATGAGTTTGGGAGTGTTCCACTCTCTGCTATATTTTGGAAGAGTTTGAGAAGGATAGGTGTTTTCTCTTCTCTAAATGTTTGATAGAATTCGCCAGTGAAGCCATCTGGTCCTGGGCTTTTGTCTGTTGGAAGATTTTTAATCACAGTTTCAATTTCAGTGCTTGTGATTGGTCTGTTCATATTTCCTATTTCTTCCTGATTCAGTTTTGGCAGGTTGTGCATTTCTAAGAATGTGTCCATTTCTTCCAGCTTGTCCATTTTATTGGCATAGAGTTGCTTGTAGTAATCTCTCATGATCTTTTGTATTTCTGCAGTGACAGTTGTTACCTCTCCTTTTTCATTTATAATTCTATTGATTTAAGTCTTCTCCCTTTTTTTCTTGATGAGTCTGGCTAATGGCTTTTCAATTTTGCTTATCTTCTCAAAGAACAAGCTTTTAGTTTTATTGATCTTTGCTATCGTTTCCTTCATTTCTTTTTCATTTATTTCTGATCTGATCCTTATGATTTCTTTCCTTCTGCTACCTTTGGGGCTTTTTTGTTCTTCTTTCTCTAATTGCTTTAGGTGCAAGGTTAGGTTGTTTCGTTGAGATGTTTCCTGTTTCTTAAGGTAGGATTGTATTGCAATAAACTTCCCTCTTAGAACTGCTTTTGCTGCATCCCATAGGTTTTGCATCGTCGTGTCTCCATTGTCATTTGTTTCTAGGTATTTTTTGATTTCCTCTTTGATTTCGTCAGTGATCACTGAGTTATTAAGTAGTGTATAGTTTAGCCTCCATGTGTTTGTATTTTTTACAGATCTTTTCCTGTAATTGATATCTAGTCTCATAGAGTTGTGGTCAGAAAAGATACGTGATACAATTTCAATTTTCTTAAATTTACCAAGGCTTGATTTGTGACCCAAGATATGATCTATCCTGGAGAATGTTCCATGAGCACTTGAGAAAAATGTGTATTCTGTTGTTTTCAGATGGAATGCCCTATAAATATCAATTAAGTCCCTCTTGTTTAATGTATCATTTAAAGCTTGTGTTTCCTTATTTAGTTTCATTTTGGATGATCTGTCCATTGGTGAAAGTGGGGTGTTAAAGTCCCCTACTATGAATGTGTTACCATCAATTTCCCCTTTTATGGCTGTTAGTATTTGCCTTATGTATTCAGGTGCTCCTATGTTGGGCGCATAAATATTTGCAATTGTTATATCTTCTTCTTGGATCAATCGCTTGATCATTATGTCATGTCCTTCTTTGTCTCTTCTTATAGTCTTTATTTTAAAGTCTATTTTGTCTGATGTGAGAATTGCTACTCCAGCTTTCTTTCGGTTTACATCGGCATGGAATATCTTTTTCCATCCCCTTACTTTCAGTCTGTATGTGTCTCTAGGTCTGAAGTGGGTCTCTTGTAAACAGTATATATATGGGTCTTGTTTTTGTATCCATTCAGCCAGTCTCTGTCTTTTGGTGGGAGCATTTAATCCATTTACATGTAAGGTAATTATCAATTTGTATGTTCCTATCCCCATTTTCTTAATTGTTTTGGGTTTGTTATTGTATGTCTTTTCCTTCTCTTGTGTTTCTGCCTAGAGAAGTTCCTTTAACATTTGTTGTAAAGCTGGTTTGGTGGTGCTGAACTCTCTCAGCTTTTGCTTGTCTGTAAAGGTTTTAATTTCTCCATCAAATCTGAATGAGATCCTTGCTGGGTAGAGTAATCTTGGTTGTAGGTTTTTCTCCTTCATCACTTTAAATATGTCCTGCCAGTCCTTTCTGTCTTGCAGAGTTTCTGATGAAAGATCAGCTGTTAACCTTATGGGGATTCCCTTGTGTGTTATTTGTTGTTTTTCCCTTGTTGCTTTTAATTTGTTTTCTTTGTATTTAATTTTTGACAGTTTGATTAATATGTGTCTTGGCATATTTCTCCTTGGATTTATCCTGTATGGGACTCTCTGTGCTTCCTGGACTTGATTAACTCTTTCCTTTCTCATATTAGGGAAGTTTTCAACTATAATCTCTTCAAATATTTTCTCAGTCCCTTTCTTTTTCTCTTCATCTTCTGGAACCCCTATAATTCTAATGTTGGTGGTTTTAATATTGTTCCAGAGGTCTCTGAGACTGTCCTCAGTTCTTTTCATTCTGCTCTGCAGTAGTTATTACCACTATTTTATCTTCTTGGTCACTTATCTAGTCTTCTGCCTCAGTTATTCTGCTATGGATCCCATCTAGAGTATTTTTAATTTCATTTATTGTGTTGTTCATCATTGCGTGTTTCATCTTTAGTTCTTCTAGGTCCTTGTTAAATGTTTCTTGCATTTTATCTATTCTATTTCCAAGATTTTGGATCATCTTTGCTATCATTATTCTGAATTCTTTTTCAGGTAGATTGCCTATTTCCTCTTCATTTGTTAGGTCTGGTGGGTTTTTATCTTGTTCCTTCATCTGCTGTGTGTTTCTTTGTCTTCTCATTTTGCTTAACTTACTGTGTTTGGGGTCTCCTTTTTTCAGGCTGCAGGTTTGTAGTTCCCATTGTTTTTGGTGTCTGTCCCCAGTGGCTAAAGTTGGTTCAGTGGGTTGTGTAGGCTTCCTGGTGGAGGGGACTAGTGCCTGTGTTCTGGTGGATGAGGCTGGATCTTGTCTTTCTGTTGGGCAGGTCCACGTCTGGTGGTGTGTTTTGGTGTGTCTGTGGTCTTATTATGATTTTAGGCAGCCTCTCTGCTAATGGGTGGGGTTGTGTTCCTGTCTTGCTAGTTGTTTGGCATAGGGTGTCCAGCATTGTAGCTTGCTGGTCATTGAGTGAAGCTGGGTGCTGATGTTGAGTTGGAGATCTCTGGGAAATTTTTGCCGTTTGATATTATGTGGAGCTGGGAGGTCTCTTGTGGACCAGTGTCCTGAAGTTGGCTCTCCCACCTCAGAGGCACAGCCCTGACTCCTGGCTGCAGCACCAAGAGGCTTTCATCCACACAGCTCAGAATAAAAGGGAGAAAAAGAAGAAAGATAGAAAGAGAGAGAAAGAGAGAGAGAGAGAGAGAAGGAGAGAAAGAAAGAAAGGGAAGGAAGGAAGGAAGAGGAAAAAATAAAATAAAATGAAGATAAAATAGAATAAAGTTATTAAAATAAAAAATTATTATTAAGAAAAAATTTTTTTAAAAGAAAAAAAAAAAAACAAAACAGATGGATAGAACCCTAGGACAAATGGTGAAAGCAAAGCTATACAGACAAAATCTCACACAGAACCATACACATACACACTCACAAAACGAGGAAAAGGGGAAAAAATAATAAATCTTGCTCTCAAAGTCCACCTCCTCAATTTGGGATGATACATTGTCTGTTCATATATTCCACAGATGCAGGGGACATCAAGTTGATTGTGGAGCTTTAATCCGCTGCCTCTGAGGCTGCTGGGAGAGATATCCCTTTCTCTTCTTTGTTTGCACAGCTCCCGGGGCTCAGCTTTGGATTTGGCTCCGCCTCTGCATGTAGGTTGCCGGAGGGCGTCTGTTCTTTGCTCAGACAGGACGGGGTTAAAAAAGCAGCTGATTCGGGGGCTCTGGCTCACTCAGGCCAGGGGGAGGGAGGGGTGCGGATGCGGGGCGAGCCTGCGGCGGCAGAGGCCAGCGGGACGTTACACCAGCCTGAGGCGTGCCATGTGTTCTCCCGGGGAAGTTGTCCCTGGATCCCAGGACCCTGGCAGTGGCGGGTGGCACAGGCTCCCCAGGAAGGGAGGTGTGGATAGTGACCTGTGCTCGCACACAGGCTTCTTGGTGGTGGCAGCAGCAGCTCTAGCATCTCAGGCCCATCTCTGGGGTCCACGCTGTTAGCCTCGGCTCGTGCCCGTCTCTGGAGCTCCTTTAAGCAGCGCTCTGAATCCCCTCTCCTCGCGCACCAGGAAACAAAGAGGGAGGAAAAAGTCTCTTGCCTCTTCAGCAGGTCCAGACTTTCCCCGGACTCCCTCCCGGCTAGCCGTGGTGCACTAACACCCTTCAGGCTGTGTTCATGCAGCCAACGCCAGTCCTCTCCCTGTGCTCCAACCGAAGCCCGAAGCCCGAAGCCCGAGCCTCAGCTCCCAGCCCCGCCCGAACCGGCGGGGGAGCAGACAAGCCTCTCAGGCTGGTGAGTGCCGGTCGGCACTGATCCTCCGTGCGGGAATCTCTCCACTTTGCCCTCCGCGCCCCTGTTGCTGCGCTCTCCTCTGCGACTCCGAAGCGTCCCCCCTCCACCACCCGCAGTCTCCGCCTGTGAAGGGACTTCCTAGTGTGTGGAAACCTTTCTTCCTTCACAGCTCCCTCCCACTGGTGCTGGTCCCGTCCCTATTCTTTTGTCTCTGTTCAGTTTTTTTTCTTTTGCCCTACCCAGGTAAGTGGGCAGCTTCTTGCCTTTTGGGAGGTCTGAGGTCTTCTGCCAGTGTTCAGTAGGTGTTCTGTAGGAGTTGTTCCACGTGTAGATGTATTTCTGGTGTATCTGTGGGGAGGAAGGTGATCTCCGCCATCTTCCCCCTCTCCAATCTGGAAGATTTTTAATCACAGTTTCAATTTCAGTTCTTGTGACTGGTCTGTTTATATTTTCTATTTCTTCCTGGATCAGTCTCAGAAGGTTTTGCTTTTCTAAGAATTTGTCTGTTTCTTCCAGGTTGTCCATTTTATTGGCATAGTGTTGCTTGTAGTAATCTCTCATGATCCTTTGTATTTCTGCAGTGTCAGTTGTTCCTTCTCCTTTTTCATTTCTAATTCTATGGATTTGAGTCTTCTCCCTTTTTTTCTTGATAAGTCCTGGAAACTGGATAATTAGTCCCCTTATTTCAAAGATCCTCCCAGCTCTAATAATCCATTACCCAAAGCCTTCAGTAATATTTTACATTTACAATATTTTTCTTTTTGACTCATCCTCCTGATTCCTTTTTCATAGGAGTCTCAAGGCAAAGCTCCTTTGATCCACGTAAATTTTGATCTAGTTTCAAAAGGAGTTTATGCCTTTAGCCTGAGGATTAGCCTGGGGATCCACTCCTACATTAACATACCATTTAGAGGACCAAGAACATTTCAGGTTTTCTTTAATTCTTAAAATCCTGGCTTCCCTGGTGGTGCAGTGGTTGAGAGTCCGCCTGCCGATGCAGGGGGCACGGGTTCATGCCCCGGTCCGGGAAGATCCCACGTGTCGCGGAGCGGCTGGGCCCGTGAGCCATGGCCGCTGAGCCTGCATTTCTGGAGCCTGTGCTCCGCAACAGGAAAGGCCACAGCAGTGAGAGGCCCGCGTACTGCAAAAAAAAAAAAAAAAAAAAAATCCTGTATTGGATGTACAATATTTCCATGGGACAGACTATTCTATTGTGCTTCTTGGGTTATACACTAGGGCTACCTCAGATAAATGGCAGGGTAGCCAAAACCAATAACTATTAGAATCAGTACAGTTGATGATTCAGTATATCAATCAATTGTACTTTTTTTTTCTCCAGTACTTTTGATTCCATTCTTTGGACTGGTTCATAATCTCTTCTTGATATTCTAGTCAGTTGGGGGAGAAAAAAACAAGTTTTAAAATGGTTAACCATCTCTTTGACTTCCTTAGAGGGCATCATACAAAAAAGTAATTTTTTCAATATAACATAATACATATAATTAAATAATTAATTATGATTAATATAATAATCATTCCTGATGTCAATGGCAAACATACAAGGGAAGAGAGTAGATGCCTATTATATTGCCTGGAAAGAATTGCCAAGAAGACAAGATCTATGGCTTTTGTGCTTCGCAACATGAAGTCAGCATGTTAGCATGAATTAAATTATGTAATAAACACATTGCAGGGTTTTTTAAAGGCAACAAATTTCTCCTTAAAACATAATACTTCAAGGAAATAAAGATTAAACAAATATATGTGATACATTATAAATCACCCAATGAAAATTTCCTGTGATTTTTAAAGTTAAATGAAATAAGTATCTTGGAGGAATATGCAGTGATGCATCTAATTACTAATTACAACTTTACATTAGGTAGGCTTTACCTGTGTCTTTTCCAGATTAGATTTCTGATACAGTAGACTCATCAATTTTTTTTAAAAACGGCAGTATTCCCTCTAAAAGTCCCCCTTGTGAGCAAAGCTTTGTGTTTGATGACAGAGTTAGAAAAACCTCTCTGAAATTTATATTATTCTATGCGTTGGTCCCAAAACAGTGCTAATTTTTGTTTTCAAATTCTGCAAGAGAACAACTCCTCCAGTTTTTATTTGCAGTTTCCTCTGAACCTAGGACTCTGACATAAATCCATGGCAGCTGAGCTAATGACAGAGTGACAGCCCATATTGTATTCATACTCACCCGCTCTCCCCACCCTATTGCTGATGAAAGTTGAGTGCACCAGATATCATCTTGGTCCTTTATGCAAACGCACTCCTTGTGGTTCTTCCTTCCAATCTGTCAGATATGCCCAGGCATGTCCCAAGAGCCCAGAGAACACAGATTAGACTGAAAATAAGCCATTTGACTAAAGAAGGGTCTCCAACCCCTGCCTCCCAATTTCCAGCACTGGAGCCTTGCGATTCCCACCTTTGGCTTCAGGATGCCTCAGTTTTTAGAACTACTCCTGCTTCAAATCACAGAGGCACTTGTGCAGCAGCTTCAAGAATAGCATCTCAAGCCTAACTACTAGTCACTCTCAGCCTCTGTGCAGGGCCATGCTCCTGCAGCCAAGTCCCTATATTTTTACTGAGCTCAGGAAGCTGGACCTCAGGCCCTGCCTTAATAACCCCTATGGGGGTCTCTGTGCCCCCAGAAACTGTGTCTATAAGCATCTCTCCCACCTCAGTGAGCTCATCACATGGAGGCCTGACCCTTCCTAGGATGGTCTTGTTCAGTACCTATAAAATTTTGAGCTTTCCTTCTGATACCATCCTTCACTCAACAGCAGGAAACCAGGTTGGGTCCTATTTTGGACAGCTGTGAAATCCCCAGAGAGAAGCTCAGACTTGAGTCAGTGGACAGTGGTGAGACAGGCTAAATGCTTAAGCAGGAATGCAACACAAGAAAGATGAGGAAGTACAGAGGCCTGCCTCCTGTGCAGCCCAGGGATCACACTTCATGCTACCATTACCTTATCACCCACACTATCACTTATAGGGCTCTTTCTGCTCTACCCTTTCAACCCTGAAAGTGAAACAGAAATAAGTTGAGAGCTGGCTATTCTTAGTCTCACCAAGTCTTCTCTTCTTTTTTGTATCACTTTACATCTTCAAAACAAAAAACAAAAAATAAAAAAAAACAATTTTGCTGCTGTTGAGCCCAGAATAAAAAAATTGTGATGCTAATCCTGTACTTAGAAAATATCCAGAATACTACTGAAACCATCTTGGGCATTCTCATTTATCTTAAGCTTGAGTTAATGTTTGAGTTCCAAAACCACTCGAGATGCACTTAGTAGGATGTCTTCCATTTCTTACTTAACCCACGTGGGCTTTAAGGAAAACAGAATCCAAGCATTGCTTATCCTTTCACACTTCAGTAGGCCAAATGTGATTTGAAAAGAGCTACTTGATATCCAAAGAGAAACTTTCTACTTTTTGAGTTGTTTTTTTTTTTTCTCCCCCTTAAGAGGTAATAAGAATTCTAATGCAAACCAACTCAGAATTCTCCAAGTCTAAGCAGAAACTTTAGCCACAAATATTCAACTCAGCGTGTTTCTTTGTTTGCTAGTAATGTGCCCATCTCCCTTGTACATTTTAAGAGACATTTCGTCTCCTTGGTGTGATTCCCACCCTTAAATCTGGATGTTCATTTTCATGGCCACAGCAAAGTTCAGCTAAGCCAGAGCACAATGGGCTTCAAGAGATATTGTTAGCACGTTGATGTGGGTGTAGATTTTACCCTAGGTCCAAAACAGTAAAGGCAACAAGTGTGGAGGCGCCCAGGGTAGAAGAGAGAAGGCTGAAACTCACTGAAGGAAGGTCATTAAAAAAAAAAAGGGCAGACTTAAAGTATAGCAGATAATATTGAGGGCTCCTAAGAAACCCTAGAAATATAAGACACAGAGACATATGTTTATGAATGGATAGGAGTTTAGCAGCTATGCAACATTCCTGGTTGCCTTTTTCTCTGCCTTTTTCGTTCATAGGCGTCTTCAGAACACTGAGTGCCAAGGACTAGCTTGGATAGTGAGAGAGGGTAAAAGGCCAAGTATCTGACCACATATGGTACAGGTGTTCATTTTTAAAGGCTGATGAACACCAGAGTAAAAATATACCTTTTAAGAAGCAAATAGTGGAATGTGAAAACATGGGTTTGAGTACTAGCCCTATAAATGTACTAGCTGAGAAAGCAGAGAGATTCAGTAAACAACTCAAACACAGTTTCCTCGAGTGATTAGAGGAGAGAATATCACTGACTTCACAGAATAGGCTAAGAACATGTCACTCTGGAGATTTTCACCAGTCCCTTCCACGCATGTGCCTCCTTTTTTCATTGAAATCAGAGACCTACAGATATTCTCTCCCTAGCACTTTTAGTAGTAAGGACTGAAAAACAGACTTTGAAATTGTAGAATGCAAAACAAGTTTTTAAAAGCAAGACATTGCATTACTGAGAGAGATCTGATCACTGGGTGGGAAAATGAAGTGAAGTCCCCCAGGGAGACAGCGAAAAGACAGAGAACATCCATGCCAGCATGGTCTCCCTCACTCACCAGGTGAAATCCCACCTGGCTCAGGGATGTGAAACTACCCTGGAGGCTGTTCCAGAGCAGCCATGAACCTACAGATGTGTGAAGTTAGGTCATCCAAATAGCCACCCAGGGCTTCCCTGGTGGCGCAGTGGTTGAGAGTCCGCCTGCCGATGCAGGGGACATGGGTTCGTGCCCCGGTCCGGGAGGATCCCACATTCTGCGGAGCGGCTGGGCCCGTGAGCCATGGCCGCTGAGCCTGTGCGTCCCAGAGCCCGTGCTCCGCAACGGGAGAGGCCACAG
>RJWK010038841.1:0-15346 GCA_004363435.1 Platanista minor | reverse complement strand
CCACTTAGCAACTAACCCTCTGTTTAAATTATGCTTCAAAATGCTGCACATGACAAAGCTGATTCTCATTCATTTTCCAAACGCCATAATATTCACCAGAATCTTGCAGTGGCCTTGCCCCCTCTGCAGTGCTCGCCTTGGATTTTTATCAGTGTCTGTCGGAGACCCAGGGTTCAAACTACTGGAGATCCAGATGACATCTGGCTACCCAGCTCCCTGGAATACTGGCTGCAGTGCTTATCAGTGCATTATTCATCAAAACTGATGATGCAAGGTACAGCATGCTGTCTGCAGTTCAGTGTATGAGTAGAAAGGAGTTGGCAGAAATGCCTGGTGTTCTGTGAGCAGCATGTAATCAATAGTCTGGATGCTTATTCACTTCGTGTTGATGACTATTCCCTTTGGTACATTGCTGTATATTTTTGGGTTCACTGTACTACCAGCCGTGCAATTTTTCTTCCTCCTCTGTTCCTCCTATCAGCCCTGATACAGCACAACCTATTTGTATGATGGGTGTCAAATCAAATAATCTAATGACCAAAAACAGGGCAGCAGGCATGGGCGAAAAGAGACCAATCTGCTAATATCCACGTGTACTTGGTAACAAAATCAAATGAGCTGCACTTAAATTCAGACTTTCTGCTACTTGACTCAGATGAAACAATACCAGTCCTCCCCTGTGCTCCATCTCAAATGACAAACAAATCATTGGCATCCCCCTTCCATTTTATCCTCTAAGTGTGTGTATGTGTGTGCTACAGTTTGTAAATCCTATTCCCTCTGAGTAGAGGAACTTAGTTCCCTCTGTTAATGACAAATGCTCAACACTGTCAAGGGACTGCAGAGTCTGAGAGGTCACACCTCAGCCCTCTCCTTTGTTGTTGATGTTATTAGGAATTGTACAGAATGTGCTGAGATCAATACTGCAATCCATCCAGTTACATCTGAGATGAAGAAATTAATTTTCACTTGCAAGTTAAGGAGAAGTTATCCATCTTGTACAGTTTTAAAAATGTGATTATTTATTATTATTAAGAGAAAAGGTATCTGTCTTAAGATGTAGAAAAAAATAGATATCCAAATGGAAAAAGCTAGTTTTAAATGTTCAAATCAGACCCAAATTTTAGTCATCTTCTCAGCAATCACCACAGAAGTTCTTTAAGATTTAATATTCTCTGTGAGTTTGTGTTCTTAAGAGCTCCTGTCTCAGGCGGTAGTGAAGCCTATGGTCTCGTAGGTGATTTGAAGACTGGACGGCTGTGGTCAGCGTGCACCATGGTGTTGGTCCATGTCCAAGGTTTGATAGCTGTGTGCATCATTTTTGTCAGGATGGGTGATCACTGTGGGCCAAAACCATGGTCACTAAGACGTTAACTGGTCTCCTGAATCTTCACACATTTTCATCAATAAGAAAAAAAAAAGAATTCCTTATTTTTAGGGTGAGTGAGTCTGGTTAGACCGATTCATAGTCGTCAGTGGTATTATGTAGATGCAGTGAAGACCTCAAGTGGGAATTCCAAATTCTGGGACTTCCTTTACATGTAGCCCCGTAGCCATGCTGCACACATATGACATCCACCTCTTGACAAAATGAATATCTCTGGTTCTTGGGTCCTGCCCTGAAATACAGCTTAAAACAGGCAAATGTGCAGACAATATAGCATCATGTGGCACAGCTGTGGGCAGGATTGGAATAAAAGAGGCAATCGTTACAGTAGTTACTGAGGTCACAAAATTCAATTTTGGATAGTGTGACAGTTACCTCATGGGGTTATCTCAATTCAGACAGCCTGGGTTCAAATTCTGCCATTTCCTAGGGCTGAAGTCACTGGTAAAGTGAATTAACCTCTCTGTTGTTGTTCAGTTCCATTCCATGTTAAATGTGAATAATAACATTTCCCAGGTCATAGGGTTATTGTGAGGAATAAATTGAGATAGATCACGTAAAGGATTAGCAAGCACCTGGCACCTAGAAAGTGATCAATAAAAGTTAGCCTTTATTACCAGTGACCAGCAAACTAAGACCTGGTAGTATCATTTCCATTCAAGTCTACTCAACTGCAACTGCATTGGTGAGCATCTAACACGTGCAAGGCACTGTCCTGTGTGTTGAGGGGTAAAAATATGATGAGAATACAGGTCTAGCCTCCAGTTGCTAAGGATTGATGGGGTGGAGTTAGACACGTATACACCTGACAGCAATGAGGGTACAACTGAGGCACAGACCACGTCCACAAACCAGGAGGATAAGGAGGAAAGTCTCTCGTTCTTATTTGAGGTGGGGAGGAGGGTGGTCCAGGTGATCACTGGAGCTGGTCCTGGAAGTACAAGTAAGAATTTAAGGAGGGATTGGGAGTGTGAGGGGATATTCTGATGCAATATCATACACAGGGAAACGGAAAGTTGTGGGGATTGTAGTGAATGGTCTTATTTAACTAGGAGCATGCATGACAGGAAGAGAAAAGCATGAACTCTGGAGTTGTTGGCTCAACCTGTGTTTGGCTCTGCCTTTATTCTTTGGCTGTGTGACATGGAACCTCACCATATGTGAAACATATAAACCCTGTTTAGATGTACACTGATGATGGTAATAATCATATGCACCCCATAGTATCGTTGTAGGGATTTACGGGAATAAGATATGTAAAGCACTGGGTTTGTGAAAGCCAACAGGAAATATTTCCTTTGGGGGCAGAGAGTGGGAGGTTCTTCACCATTGTTTAGTATAGCTCAGCTGGCAGCTGGAGCTCCCCAGTGTTTTGAGGCTTAGGGAAAGTTGACTCAAGCCTCAAATCCACTTTCTGTTGTGTCTGTGCATCGCTAAGTCACTCCTGGCTTTGAGCCCTCTGACCTTCCTCTAACTATCTCTCATGCCCTTGGTTCTCTTCCAGAAGCAGCCCTTGTCCCTCTGAGAACAGCTGGATGGATTGGCCCAGGCAGAAGGAAAAGCCGACGCAAAGACCCTGAGGTAAGTGTGAGCCTGACTTACTCAAAGAAGAGCAAGGAAGTCCTAGGGCTAGAACAGAGTGGGGAAAAGAGACCGTGACCGGAGATGCAGTCAGAGTAGTAGTCAGGGCACAGATAATGGAAAGCACCATAGACCATGGCAAGGACTTCAGATTTTATCCAGAATGAAAGGACAAGACTTTGAAGAGTTTTGGTAAAGGGAGTGAGATGATGTATCTTATGCTTAAAAGGACCACTCTGGCAGCAAGAAAGGAAAATAGATTGAAGAGGCAAAAGAAGCAGGGAGACCAGTCAGGAGACTCTTGAAATAACCCAGCTGAGAGCTGATGGTGGTTTGGGCTAGGGTTGTAATGGTGGACATGGTTAGAAATGCTCTAGGGAGAGGTGAGATGATTCATTCATGGAGAGAATACAAAGGTGAGAAAGAAGTCAAGGGCAAGTCCACAACTTTTGACCAGAGCAACTAGAGGGCAGAGGTACTGTTTACCAAGTGGGAAAGGACTGAAGGAGGAACAGGTCTGGGGGAGGGAAAATCAAGAGCTCTGCATTGGACATGTTAAGTCTGAGATGTCTTTTCCTATCAGTCATCCATCAAATGGAGATGTCGAACAAATACTGGAATACATGATTTTAGAATCTGGAGCGAGGTTAGGGCTCAAGATTAAATTTGGAAATGCATTATCCTCTGCTGTTAGATGAAAACATTACCTTTATAGCTCAAAATTATGGAAATAACATGGATTTAAATTCTGACAAAGAGGAAAAAAATTTCTTCTGAGTCAGTTTGCCTTCAACACCATCAAGTACCCTGCAGGACCTAGGGGGCAGGGCCCAGGGAGCCAGGCCAGCTCCGTGTATTGGCCTGTGTGAAGTCCTGAGGACACCGATAGCAATGAAGGTCATGCACCCAGACCCAGCCGGGGAAGGGGGAAGCAGAAATCAAACTGCTCCAGAATACATGCAGAGCAAACAAGCAAAACTCACCTTCCTTTATTTTCTGTTTTATATCACTGAGCAATTTGATTAAAACAAATCAGCAGGACAAAGCTTTTCTGTGGGGAGACAAAAATCAATGAGAAGAATCAAGGTTGAGTAAATGTCCTATGGATATGCAGGGGAGAGAATACATTTTCCAGAATAAGAAGGGAACGCGTCAGAATTAGTTGTTTCTAAACACAAAGTTACTTTTGCTTTCATTTAGTGCTTTCAATGGGTTTGAGGGGGTGGGCCATATCTGTGGAGAAACAGTCCATGACCTGAGAAGGTTTCAAGTGTTGATGACATGTTTTTTGACTTGATAAGATGTTGAAATTTTTCACAAAGGAATTTCTTTATGAAAGTAATTGGGTAAGTCATTGGGAAAGAGTACACATCCAAATTAAAGTTGGCAGCAGCAATGCAGTGACCTGATTGGCTGTCATCAATTTCAGCCCATGCAACCACACTGGAAAGGAATCAATGCCTGTAAGTGAAAGCCATCCTGGTGCACCACTCAGCCATCCCTTCAAGGGAACACCTGCTACAAGGAGCGGGAGTAGCCAACAGCCTCTGAGTGTAGGTGACCTTGGGATCTGCCTCAGCTTTTAAGCCAATGCCATGCACTTGCACGGCAGCCCTCAGCAGACCACTGAGCAAAGCAGTGGTGAAGGGCTTGCGATCTCTGGAGAGCGGGATCTCTCCCACTGCTTTCTGGGAGCTTATTGTCCTGCAGCCCCTTGTTGGCTGATCGAGGCTTCCTCAGAGCTGCCCCACAGGCTGAGGTTCTCCCTACCTGACTCTCCTTCCTTCCCTTGTATTTCCACAGGCATCAGACCTACATCAGAGTCTGAAAATTTTCTCTAACTGCTCTTGTTCCTTTTCCCCTTTATCTGTAACAGGCATTGTCCACAATTAATATCTTGCATTTCTAGCTCTGTCTGAGGATCTGCTGCTGGAAAGACTCAACAGACACACCATGTCACCCTTTATTTCGTTGTATCGGGAACTTGCGGAGAATATATGGGAAAACAATTTTTAAAAACCTACTTTTATTATTTTTTTATTTACTCATATATTCCCCATTTATACCAATTTCTGCTTTATATAAAGGTGTGACATACTCTGCGATATTCCTTGCCTCCAATCCCTGATTAACAGGTTTCTGCTCTGGTTGGATCATATGTACTCTTTCTAAGAGAGAATTTAGCACGTTTTGAAAGAAAGCTAGCATTTTGGAAGAATTGACACTAACAAATATGTACACTATTCAAAAGGTAAAATCTCCTCTGACAGCTAAAAAATTGTAAACTGGTATCAACTATTTTCCAATTTTCCTTGCAGTTGGCTGACACAGAATTGTTCTATCAAATATAAATGGTCTCTAATTATAACAGATTTAGGGAAGAATGACTGTGATGGAAAATCTGAAAACAATTGGGACCAAGTTGAGATGGGCTGAATCAAACTGAAAGGTTCCTCAAATGAGCATCCTAGTATGTTTTTAGCAAAGAGTTCATTTTCAGTGCATCCATCTCATCTATAACTCCTTAGTGCCATGTATGGTTTCTGTAAGAGAAAGTCTGTGAAATCAGTTATCCATCTTTCTTTCTTATCTTACTGCCAAACAGAACCCTGACATGGGTTTTGGATCATGAGCCCATGATCACGTGGACCTTGGCCAATTCACCCAAGCTTTTAGGGTCTCCCTTCCACGTGTATGGAAGGAAGGGGTTGAACCAGAAATTCACTATGATCACTTTCAGCTCCTAATGTCTATCATTTTATGGAATGAAAAAGGAATAAAATATGCCTAAAGTCATCTTCCTGTGCTACTTCTCCTTCTCTAAAAAACAAAACACTAAAACATATTCAGTTTTTCAAAGATATTTTTGCTTTATTCAAACTCCTTCCCCCTCTTTGCTGGATGATCTTGACGAATTTCAGAGGAATTGAGAAGACCAATTTCCAGATCATCTGGAGTAATTAATTCCAGTGGCTGGAGTTAATTATGATGAGGCAATTCATAAAGTATACAGTAGAAAAAAAGCAGCAATTGATGAGACTTCATCTGCAGTGGGATTCGTTTTTTCAAAGGCATTCTTCTGGCAACACATTTCAAAGTTAAACATGTGTGCTTCAATGGTGGAAAACAGTTTATGAGGTTATCATTAGGTATGGGTATGAATTATGTGCAAACGGTCTTATGTATATTTTTGCAGATATAATACAGGCCTAATTGGTGTATTACATGGGGGAATTAATGACTATAGCAGAGACCTCAACTCCATCATGGTTTTTATGTGGAAACTATGGTTATTTACAAAAAAAAATCCATTAGTAAAAATGGCATGACATTGTGAAATAATATTAACATCAATATGAAAAATTAACAGGAACATATTCAGTATAAAAATGACAATTTGGGAAGCACTCTCAAATCTGTATTATAAAAATAAAGAATTTGCAATAATGCAATAACAGAATGTATTTCTGTTTTATGATTCTGATAGGAAAGCACTTAGGTTCCACTTTCATGGTTTATGCTGTTATCAGAACCTCCTGATATAATTAGATAGACTTATTTTGGATAATTACTTATATTTTCCTATCCCACTGGTGAGAAAACCCCTCAATATCTTAAATCTAAGAGCTATGTTGCTGAAATAAGCGTGAGAGCCTGAAATCAAGTTCATTCACAATAAAGGAGCCAGGATTTTTGTAAGCTGATTAATAATGATAATACCACTCCCTTGTATTTTCAAATTTTTTATTAGCTTAAAAATTGATTTTACTTTCATAATCTCTCTCATTTTATTCTCCTAATGCCCCTGTGAGGTAGGTGCTATTGTTCCCATTTTGTAGATGGAAAAGTTTATGGTTGTATTAAATGGTAGAGCAGAGACTCTCGAACATTTATCATGCTACTCAACAATTCCATTCTACTCACAACCCTGGAAATTACAAGCAAAACCATCTAGCTAAGAAACAGCACGTGTATACGGTGTGCTTTGTGATATTGTGTTTAAAAGCTGATTATTAAAATCTATTCCTGACCCTTTCTCAGAAATACCAATACTTCACTTTTTACCTTAAGGCTGGGTACCTGAGTTTTAAGGCAGGTTTTGCTGTTAACCGGCTTTGAATCCTTAGCCAAACAGCTTGCCCTCTCCGAAAAGAGGGGACTGAAGTCTTGTAGATCTAAAGCACTCGATTCAAATTTTGTTAAACTAAAATAAATGTACTCCTGATTAACTGACCATGTCATTGTCACTTATGTCACCATATTGTAGGGGTTATAGGTTGCAATCAATGGCTCAGAAAGATTGCTTCTATAAGAACAAGCTCAAATAAGCTTGCGTAAGAAATTTCCTTTGAAAATTATTATATCTGAAAAGTTTTTTCTCTAAAATATCTTATATGAATAGGGCAAAACTTAACTTACTTTGTTAAAAAAAAGAAAGAAACAGAAGAAAAATTCACAAATGGAGATTAGCTTAACAGTGTCTTAACAATTTTCTATTCTTTACTGATTTAGGTACCAGACTACAGAAATGTTTTAATTATTGCGAGCAGGAAAACAATCTCACCAGTCTTTTGACATTAATATAAGCGTGTTGGCTCACATATGCTGTGCTAAGTGTATAGAATGGTCTAAAACTGGGACAAATATACTTGCCATTGAGAATGTGAATAGGGCTAAAAAATCAAAATAATTGTTAAAATGCTGGCCACACCTGATGAAAATATGAATTTGAAACGAATTTCCAACTTTATTATAAATAGAAGCATTTGAGTTTTGCTTAGGATGTTTGTGGCATTTCAGATAAAAAGTTGTCAGCCAAAACACTGCTACTGTAATAATGCATTTCAGTTCAAGTTATATGCTGTTGATCCTTGAACAATGCAGGGGTTAGGGGCACTGACCACCCGGGCGACGGAAAATCCACATATAAGTTATGGTTGACGCTTGCATCCACAGTTCCACATCTGTGGATTCAACCCACCACAAACCCGTGTAGTACTGCAGTACTTACTACTGAAAAAAAATCCACATATAAGTGGACCTGCTCAGTTCAAACCCATGTTGTTCAAGGGTCAACTGTATTTCTTGTCTTATACATTTGCAGTAAGTTCTCCCCAACTTCCTCCCCCGCAAAGAAACATGTCCCAATGGTAGCTATTGTTTGTTATGGACGCAGCATTATAAGTATTATTTACTTTTATCTTCTAAACAACTGTGTAAGTGAGGTGTTGTTATCTGAATTTTGCACAAAAGGCAAACGAGTTCAGTAGTAAATCCAGGTACACCTGCTTCACAAGGCAAGTTGCTTTGATTAACCACAAAACTTTCTGTCCACTTTGTAGCCAATTGCTGTAGCATTCTGTACACCTACGTGCTAGGAAATATGAATACTGCTGTGGTGGCAATTTCTGTGTGGTGTTTTTTCTGGAACGTAAGAAAATTCTTGGAGTGATCACGAGTAGTCCTCAGAAATAACCATTTTCCCCTTAAGAGGACAATTCCTTGATGCTTGGGGAAAGGCATCAGTTTTCCAAACTGACGTGCCTTTGTGTTGGGTTATGTATCTGTATCTCTGTCCATTGGCAGCCTTTTTTGGGGGCTTCCCCTTGCTTCCCAGCACATGATCAATTTTTAATGGGAAGAGGCATGACCTAGGACGTTGGCCTATTTTATATCTAGAACTATAAAAATAACCATGCCCTCCAGCAAATGAGGAAACCTGTGGGCCGTAAATGCCTGTGTCTCCAATTAATTCACAGAATTCCCTCCAAGGGAGGGACTTATTTTGCATTTGAACTCCAAAATACCTCTCAAGATGGTTCAACTTAAACACCAGCCTGAAAATCCCAGTCATGCTGGAGGTCAGTTAACCGCTTCCAGTGTTCTACTAGCTCCCCTTTAAGGTGCTTGCATTTTAGAGTAAGTGAATTATTTGCACCGAATAGAAACACATTATTGTTTTGTATGATAGTGAGTTGACTTATAATACTCAAATGCACTGAAAGCTTTTGCTCCTTGACTTTCTTACCTGAGCTGACAGTCAATAGCACCCTCTTCCCTCTACCACTTTCAAATCTCCGCTTGTCTTCCTCTGTACACTTGTCTGATTTGAATTCCTTCTTTCCATGACACAACTGCTTTCCTCGTTCCCACGCTGGGATTTAAAGGCTCTGACACTCCCCCGTTACATATTTCAAACCCACTTTCTCATATTGCAGCAAAATTAATTCCTTGACTACTTGATTATCTCATTATTTGCCATTAACTTTAATAGTTTAAAATAATAGTCTCTTATGACAACAATCGATGTTCGTGGTAGAAGATTTATACAGTTAGATAAGGGGTAAAGAGAAAATAAGAAACACTGCAGTATCATCAACCAGAAATAACCTGCGTTATGGTATATAGTTTTTCTTCATTTCCATGGATATTCTTATTTACAAATATTACAATAATGAATCATACTGTATAAACTATTTTGTAACCTTTCCCCACAATATAGCATGAATATATTTCTATCTTCCTAAATGCTATTTTTCAGTCTTATACAAAATGGTTTTATAATTTCCCGTTATATGGGTATACACAGTTTATTCAACAAATTCCCTAATGTTGGGCTGGAGGTTCTAGACATGTTTTTGGTTATCGTAAACAAGTATGTTGATAAACAACCTTGGTAAATAAATCTTTGTTACATCTATAATCATTTTCTTAGGGTGAATTCTTAGAGGAAGAATTACTAGGTCATAGTTTGTACACAATTTTAGGATTAAAAAAATGGATATATTTTTCCAAAGTTACATCCAGCATAGCTGTACCAATTTATACTCCTTAAGCTTATTGATGATTCCTGCATCATAATCCCTGAATCTTATCAATTTTAAAGTACATTTTCTAGGCAAAAACTCATTGATTCAATCAGCTTTTATTTGACTAGCTGAAATAATTGAACTTAAAACTTTTTCCTGGTCTATCTTTTTTTTTGTTTTTTAAAAATATTTATTTATTTATTTACCTTCGGCTTCATTGGGTCTTTGTCACTGTGCGTAGGCTTTCTCTAGTTGCGGTGAGCGGGCTTCTCATTGCGGTGGCTTCTCTTGTTGCGGAGCACGGGCTCTAGGTGCGCGGGCTTCAGTAGTTGTGGCTCCCGGGCTTAGTTGCTCCGTGGCATGTGGAATCTTCCTGGACTAGGGCTTGAGCCCTTGTCCCCTGCATTGGCAGGCAGATTCTTAACCACTGCACCACCAAGGAAGCCTCTCCTGGTCTATCTTTAGGTGTGTGTGTATGTGTTTTACTGCCAGTTCATGTTCTTTGCTCATTTGTTTATTGGAATATGTGCTCTTTTTTAAAAATTGACTTTTAAGAACCCTTCAGGGATGGGGAGGGTGGGAGGGAGGGAGACGCAAGAGGGAAGAGATATGGGAACATATGTATATGTATAATTGATTCACTTTGTTGTAAAGCAGAAACTAACACCATTGTAAAGCAATTATACTCCAATAAAAAAAAAACAACAGTTAATCAGCTCAAAAAAAAAAAAGAACCCTCCATATATTAAAGATAGTAAAATCTAAATGTCACATATGTTATAAATACTTTTCCAATTTAAAAGGTCTTTCAATTATTTTGTTTCAGACAGTTCAAAAATGTTTGGAGTTTACCTTTTCCTTTAAAGTATTTGTTGCTTTGATATCACAGTTATCAACACATTTCAACCCTAATATTAAATGCATTTTCAACTACAACACAGTTTTTAGTATTTCTATGATTTTACTTAAAAATTTAGATTTGCACTATTTAAAAGAGTAAAGGATCTAACAACAGATTAGGAAGATACTAGAGGGAGAGGCAGAGGAATCCCCCTTACCCCTCTCCACTTCCAGGCTGGTAGATCTGGTTTGATGGTGGTGGGACAATGACCTTACAGGAGGTCAGGGTTAGACTCACCTTGTAGGGTCACCTGGAAAGAAATATCAGCATCTGGAGAGGAAGTGACAAAGAAGGGAGGTGAAAGCCTGGTGAGCACAACTTTGCCTGCTCCTGTGCTTTAGTGCATGGATGCTGTCCGTCAACGGCGTTCCTTTAAGGATCCCCTCACATTCTCCAGACTGTGCTGAGTTCCATCCAGACTGAGTGTGAAGACCACACTTTCCGATGGCCCCACTTTGGAAGAGAGGAAGGGGCCTGACACCCAGAGGTACGAAGCGGTACGGAAAGAAAAACAAGATGTGACTGGGCCAGGATAAATCCACCCAGGACCATCTGTTTGCAGCGTGTGTCACCTTAAACATCTTCTCGGGCAAGAACCCAACTGTCCTATTTGAAAAGGCTTACTTGCCTTTCCTCAGCTGCCTCTAAGATGCTCAGTCCTTCCGAAGAAGCAAAGGCCACGTTTGGGGTGAGGCCCTCGCTTCATCCAGCGACTAGCGCTGTGCCCGGCAGCCCCACCTAGCACTCGCCCGCACCATGACCTCCATCTTGGAGCTGGCGTGCATCTTCTCGGCCCTCATCCTGCACGACGATGAGGTGACTGTCACGGAGGATAAGATAAATGCCCTCATTAAAGCAGCCGGTGTAAATGTTGAACATCTCTGGCCAGGCTTGTCTGCAAAGGCTTTGGCCAATGTCAACATCGGGATCCTCATGAGCAATGTGGGGACTGGTGGACCTGCCCCAGCAGCTGGTGCTGCCCCAGCAGGAGGTCCTGCCCCCTCCCTCCATCACTGCTGCCCCAGCTGAGGAGGAGAAAGCAGAAGCAAAGAAAGAAGAATCTGAAGAGTCTTATGATGGCATGCGCTTTGGTCTTTTTGACTAAACCTCTTTAGTAACAGGGTCAATAAAAAGCTGAACTCTTTGCTGCCGTTGGTCTTACTGCTATAAATAAATAAATAAATAAATAAATAAATAAATAAATAAATAAATAAATAAATAAATAGGCTTTCTCAGAATTCCTAGCAGGAAATTTCTGTTTATATATTATTGGTCAGGAGTGTGTAACAGGAACACCTCTCACTACTGGAGAGGCTGGGAATGCAAGTTTTTATCTGGGCACATTGGCACCCTTAATCCAAATAGCATCCTCTTAGTAAAGGTAGAAGGAGAGATAAATTGGTTGGAAAATAGCAGTCTCTGTTATTAATGGGGGAGAATTTGAGAAACAATTCAAATAAAATGTGAACATTCTAAATAATAATAATACGCTGAGTAGAATATCAGTTATCTATTTTATTACTTCATAGGGTTATTGTGAGTATTAAATGAGAGAAGCCTCAAGAAGTCTTACCCACGATTATTATACATTTAATTTAAATGAGGTAATGCCTATAAAGTGTTGCACAGAGCAAAGGCTCAAAAAATATTAGCTGTGGTCCTTTGCTGTTATGAAAACGTTTCATTCTCTGTGATTCTTTACTTCTGCTTCATAAATGATATGAATACAATTCTATGCAGAGGTTTTTATTTCCTATCTACACGATGATCACAAGTTTAACCTTAAGGGAGATGGCAGTGCTTTCCAATCATGTCACATAAAACATCACTTATGAAGAATGTTTTGGCAAGCTGTAGCAGATGATAATATTTGTCTGCCTTACTGTAATGCTTTCTTTTATAACAGGTTGATTCATGAAGGTTTGTTGGAGTCAGGATTGCTGTAATGAACATCCAATGTTTGTGAGACTATTTGAGAAAACTTGGTTAATATCAACTGTCTTATATTCGAAAGGCATAAAAAGAATAATGAGTAAAGCATACTTTCAAAAAAACTGCTATGACTTAGAATTATAGGATCATTGAATTTTTGAGCTGGGAGGATTTTAGAGGGGAAACTGAGGCTGGGAGTGTGTAGAGTGAATAAGTGGATTGGAGAAGTTCACAAATAGGTAATATCTATTACATCTGGTCTCATGAAGTCATATCAAGTAGAACATAAAAACCCTTTGCAAGTGATAGTGCTTATGCTATGCTTTATTTTTCTAGTGTAATTGGCATTATAACAGTTTAGTTGTGATTTCCACTATAGCAATGAAAAATATATAGTCTTTGTCGGGTGAATTGATTAAAGAATAATGACATGATATCAATAGCTAGGATATAGGGCTGATTTTATATTTGCTGTCTCATCTCTGACTTTATGAGATTCTGCTCCTTACTTTTCTTTCAATTAAACTGGCAGGAGAGCACTTACTTTCTCTTATTTCTTGGACTTATTATCTAGAGATAAGAATCCGAGAGGTAAGACTAAAGAATGATTTCACTGTGACTTCATTTTAGAACCCATGGCACTTTGCAAATAGCTGTGACGTTAGCAGATAATTTAACCATCCCAAACTTTGCTCTCCTTACATGGGAATAAAAGTAGTACCTACCTCATCATGTTGTTGAGGCTTAAACGAGGTAATATGCTTAAAGACTACAGAATACCTACATCACGTGCATTCACTATTATTATGAGGGGTAGAATTATAACTGGCACCTGTCTGATACATACAAGAGATTTTGTTGAGTTGAAAAGCAATGGCTTTGCCACAGAAGTCCTCATGTTCTGGGGAAGTAGCTATTTTATTACTGTCTAATCACTCAAGAATCCTTTTGTCTTCAAGCACAATTTCTCTCTCAAATCCAGTTTTTGGTGGGGATTCTCAATATGTGGGTGTTAGTAGAACACACCCTCATGGCATTTGTATGAGCACAACTTACAAAGGACCACTGTAGCCTGCAGATCACTGATAAAAACAGCTGGAGCTGACATCTGTGCCTTACAAACCTTTTCAAGTCATAACAAAACCGGCCTGATTTCATAGCCACAGTACAAATTTCAGCTCATGTATAGAAAAGATGTCTGGGAAACCTGATAATGCTGGGCACATAAGATGAAGGCCTTGTCCTTTAGTTCCATGTTGGGAAGCACCGATGAAAGGACATAAAATGTGCACTTAACACTTCCCTAAGTAAGCATGGATTTCACAGTTACAGGTTGATTGTAATTTGGTGAATTTGTGAGCTTTTAATGATTCTTGTCACTTTCAAATGACAGGTAGGAGTATGTTTGAAATTGATCACTCTGATACATAGTCATAAAGGTAACAGGATAAGTCAGAAGACCTAAGGCAGGACTCTCTTTCTAAAATGCATTTTGTGTCTGGTTCCTTTGGCCAGCTTGTAATTGCTAATGAGCTCTTCTGCCAGTTATAAGTCACAGGTCCCATGACAGGTTTTCCTATATGATTTTCATCAAATGCTTCGGAATCCTGGGGCAGAAAGGAATTATGTAAATATAAGTTTTTATTACTATTGCCTTTTTATTACTTTTCTCCTCTGGTTTTTATTGCCTCATATAATACAGGTAAATATGGAGATCCCACGTGGAGATGGGGGTTTCTGATCTCGTGCCTCTGCTCTCATGCTCTGTATTCAATCCATGTTAATTATCCATGATTTCTTAGGCAAAGACAGGAACGCAGACTCCATGCTGTCTGCAAGTACTTCAGTCATTCCTTTACTGCCCGTGACACCATGTGAGACCTGCAGATGCTAAACAATCTCTCCCTGCACCAGCTCAAACAAAAAATGTTAACCATATGCAACTTCAACCTGTTTATCCTTAAGCAATGCAAAGCCACGCAGCGCTACAGAAGGGCAGTGGGGGAGAGCACAGAGCTGACACTTCACACCGGGTTGCTTTGTGAAACAGAAGAGCTCGGGATCATAAAAATTTAGGGCAGGGACGATTGAGTTGGGCTCCTTTCTTCCAGCTTTTCTCACTGATAAAGACAAGGGCTCCTCAGAAATTCTCTTCATCCGAGTAGAATTGATGAACAGCTACTTAAATATTAGCACCTGGAGTTCAGATTTGGAGGTTCTTTTGGGGACTGTGGATTCTGAACGCCTAAATACTCTCCGACGTGATCTGTTAGCTACTGGTAAAAACTGAGACATTCACCAGAAAAAAAAAAAAAAAAAAAAAAAAGGAGTTTCAATTAACGTTAGCTCATTTTGTTTAATCTGAATGATAATTTTCTGTTGGACATTATTTTGGGGTGCAGACCTTTTCAAAGCTCTCTTCATCTCGGCAGCTAAGGTTTCTTAGTACTTTCTTAAAAATCCCAGGGCTTCCCTGGTGGCGCAGTGGTTGAGAGTCAGCCTGCCGATGCAGGGGACGCGGGTTCGTGCCCCGGTCCGGGAGGATCCCACATGCCGCGGAGCGGCTGGGCCCGTGAGCCATGGCCGTTGAGCCTGCGCTTCTGGAGCCTGTGCTCCGCAACGGGACTTACGGTAATTTTGAAAGGATTTCTACTTTATTGAAAGTGGTGATGGCTGAAGACCAAGAAAATAAGCTGAAGCACCTCGAGTTTTGAATTTTCTGTTGGGAGGCATCAT
>RJWK010038840.1:0-20639 GCA_004363435.1 Platanista minor | reverse complement strand
ACCCTTCCTAACTGACCCCTCTAGATGGACATAAAGCACTGAGTTGATCTCCCTGTGCTATGTGGCTGCTTCCCACTAGCTATCTATTTTACATTTGGTAATGTATATATGTCCATGTCACTCTCTCACTTCGTCCCAGCTTACCCCTCCCCCTTCCTGTGTCCTAAAGTCCATTTTCTATGTCTGCATCTTTATTTCTGTCCGGGCCCCAGGTTTGTCAGAACCTTTTTTTTTTTTAAGATTCCATATATATACATTAGCATATGGTATTTGTTTTTCTCTTTCTGATTTACTTCACTCTGTATGACAGACTCTAGGTCCATCCATCTCACTGCAAATAACTCAATTACATTTCTTTTTATGGCTGAGTAATATTCCATTGTATATATGTGCCACTTCTTCTTTATCCATTCATCTGTCAGTGGACACTTAGATTGCTTCCATGTCCTGGCTATTGTAAATAGAGCTGCAATGATCTTTGTGGTACATGACTCTTTTTGAATTATGGTTTTCTCAGGGTATATGTCCAGTAGTGGAATTGCTGTGCCATATGGCACTTCTATTTTTAGTTCTTTAAGGAACCTCCATACTGTTTTCCATAGTGGTGGTATTAATTTACATCGCCACCAACAGTGCAAGAGGGGTCATTTTCCCCACACCCTCTCCAGCATTTACTGTTTGTAGATTTTTTGAGGATGGCCATTCTGACTGGTGTGAGGTGATACCTCATTGTAGTTTTGATTTGCATCTCTCTAATAATTAGTGATGTTGAATATCCTTTCATGTGTTTGTTGGCAATCTGTATGTCTTCTTTGGAGAAATGTCTACTGAGATCTGCTCAATTTTTGATTGTGTTGTTTGTTTTTTGATATTGAGCTGCATAAGTTGCCTGTATATTTTGGAGATTAATCCCTTGTTGGTTGCTTCATTTGCAAATATTTTCTCCCATTGTGAGGGTTGTCTTTTTGTCTTGTTTATGGTTTCCTTTGCTGTGCAACAGCTTTTAAGTTTCATTAGGTCCCATTTGTTTATTTTCGTTTTTATTTCCCTTTCTCTAGGAGATGGGTCAAAAAGGATCTTGCTGGGCTTCCCTGGTGGTTGAGAGTCTGCCTGCCGATGCAGGGGACATGGGTTCGTGCCCTGGTCTGGGAAGATCCCACATGCCACTGAGTGCCTGGGCCCATGAGCCATGGCTGCTGAGCCTGCGCATCTGGAGCCTGTGTTCCACAATGGGAGAGGCCACAAAAGTGAGAGGCCCACATACTGCAAAAAAAATAAAAAAGATCTTGCTGTAATTTATATCACAGAGTGTTCTGCCTATCGTTTCCTCTAAGAGTTTTATAATGTCTGGCCTTACATTTAGGTCTTTAATCCATTTTGAGTTTATTTTTGTGTGTGGTGTTAGGGAGTGTTCTAATTTCAATCTTTTACATGTAGTTGTACAGCTTTCCCAGCACCACTTATTGAAGAGACTCTCTTTTCTCCATTGTATATTCTTCCCTCCTTTATCAAAGATAAGGTGACTATATGTGCATGGGTTTATCTCTGGGCTTTCTATCCTGTTCCATTAATCTATATTTCTGTTTTTGTGTCAGTACCATACTGTCTTGATTACTGTAGCTTTGAAGTAGAGTCTGAATTGTGGGAGCCTGATTCCTCCTGCTCCATTTTGCTTTCTCAAGATTGCTTTGGGTATTTGGGGTCTTTTGTGTTTCCATACACACTGTGAAAATTTTTGTTCTAATTCTGTGAAAAATGCCATTGGTAGTTTGAAAGAGATTTCACTGAATCTGTAGATTGCTTTGAGTAGTATAGTCATTTTCACAATGTTGATTCTTCCAGTCCAAAAACATGGTATATCTCTCCATCTGTTTGCATCATCTTTAATTTCTTTCATCAGTGTCTTATAGATTTATGCATACAGGTCTTTTGTCTCCTTAGGTAGGCTTATTCCTAGGTATTATATTCTTTTTGTTGCAATGGTAAATGGGAGTGTTTCCTTAATTTCTCTTTCAGAGTTTTCATCATTAGTGAATAGGAATGCAAGAGATTTCTGTGCATTAATTTTGTATCCTGCTAATTAACCAGATTCATCGATTAGCTCTAGTAGTTATCTAGTAGCATCCTTAAGGTTCTCTATGTACTGTATCATGCCATCTGCAAACAGTGACAGTTTTACTTCTTCTTTTCCAATTTGGATTCCTTTTGTTTCTTTTTCTTCTCTGATTTCTGTGGCTAAAACTTCCAAAACTATTTTTAATAATACTGGTGAGAGTGGGTGGGCCACCTTGTCTTGTTCCTGATCTTAGTGGGAATGTTTTCAGAATTTACCATTGAGAATGATGTTGTCTGTGGGTTTGTCATTTATTTCCTTTATTATGTTGAAGTAAGTTCCCTCTATGCCTACTTTCTGGAGGGTTTTTTTTTTATCATAAACAGGTGTTGAATTTTGTTGAAAGACTTATCTGCATCTATTGAGATGATCATATGGTTTTTATCCTTCAGTTTGTTAATATGTCTTATCATATTGATTTATTTGCATATATTGAAGAATCCTTGCATCCCTGGTATAAGCCCCACTTGATCATGGTGTATGATCCTTTTAATGTGCTGTTGGATTCTGTTTGCTGGAGTTTGTTGAGGATGTCTTCATCTACGTTTATCAGTGATATTGGCCTGTAGTTTTCTTTTTTTGTAACACCTTTGTCTTGTTTTGGTATCAGGGTGATGGTGGCCTCGTAGAATGTGCTTGGGAGAATTCCTCCTTCTGTTTTATTTTGGAAGATTTTGAGAAGGATAGCTGTTAACTCTTCTCTGAAAGTTTGATAGAATTCACCTGTGAAGCCATCAGGTCTTGGGCTTTTGTTTGTTGGAAGATTTTCAATCACAGTTTCAATTTCAGTGCTTGTGATTGGTCTGTTTATATTTTCTATTTCTTCCTGGTTCAGTCTCAGAAGGTTGTGCTTTTCTAAGAATTTGTCCATTTCTTCCAGATTGTCCATTTTATTGGCATAGAGTTGCTTGTAGTAATCTCTCATAATCCTTTGTATTTCTGCAGTGTCATTTGTTACTTCTTTTTCACTTCTAATTCTGTTGATTTGAGTCTTCTCCCTTTTATTCTTCATGAGTCTGGCTAATGATTTACCAATTTTCTTTATCTTCTTAAAGAACCAGCTTTTACTTTTATTGATCTTTGCTATTGTTTCCTTCATTTCTTTTTCATTTTTTTTCTGATCTTATTCTTATGATTTCTTTCCTTCTTCTAACTTTGGTTTTTGTTGTTGTTGTTGTTGTTCTTTTTTCTCTCATTGCTTTAGGTGTAAGGATAGGTTGTTTATTTGAGATTTTTCTTGTTTTTTGAGGTAGGATTGTATTGTTATAAACTTCCCTCTTAGAACTGTTTTGCTGCATCCCATAGGTTTTGGGCCATTGTGTTTTCATTGTCATTTGTTTCTAGGTATTTTTTGATTTCCTCTTGATTTCTTCAGTGATCCCTTGGTTATTAAGTAGTGTATTGTTTAGCCTCCATTTGTTTGTATTTTTTACGGTTTTGTTCCTGTAATTGATATCTAGTCTCATAGTGTTGTGGTTGGAAAAGATACTTGTTATGATTTCAGTTTTCTTAAATTTACAAAGGCTTGATTTGTGACCCAAGATATGATCTCTCCTGGAGAATATTCCATGCACTTGAGAAGAAACTGTATTCTGTTTTTTATAGATGGAAAGTCCTATAAATATCAATTAAGTCCATCTTGTTTAATGGGTCATTTAAAGCTTGTGTTTCCTTTTTTAATTTTCATTTTGGATGATCTGTCCATCTGTGAAAGAGGGTGTCACAGTGCCCTACTATTATTGTGTTAGAGTTGATCTCCTTTTATAGCTGTTAGCATTTGCCTTATATATTGAAGTGCTCCTATGTTGGCTGCATAAATATTTACAATTGCTATATCTTCTTCTTGGATTGATCCCTTGATCATTATGTAGTGTCCTTCTTTGTCTCTTGTATTAGGCTTTAGTTTAAAGTCTATTTTGCCTGATATGAGAATTGTTACTCCTGCTTTCTTTGATTTCCATTTGCATGGAATATCCTTTTGCATCTCCTCACTTTCAGTCTGTATGTGTCCCTAGGTCTGAAGTGGGTCTCTTGTAGACAGCATATATACAGGTCTTGTTTTTGGATCCATTCAGCCAATCTTTGTCTTTTGGTTGGAGCATTTAATCCATTTACATTTAAGGTCATTATCAATATGCTGTGTTCTTATTACCATTTTCTTAATTGTTTTGGGTTTGTTATTGTAGGTCTTTTCCTTCTCTTGTGTTTTCTGCCTAGGGAAGTTCCTTTAGCATTTGTTGTAAAGCTGGTTTGGGGCTGCTCAATTCTCTGAACTTTTTCTTTCTTGTAAAGGTTTTAATTTCTCTTTTGAATCTAAATGAGATCCTTGCTGGGTAGAGTAATCATGGTTGTATGTTTTTCCCTTTCCTCAGTTTAAATATGTCTTGCCAATTCCTTCTGGCTTTCAGAGTTTCTGCTGAAAGGTCAGCTGTTAACCTTATGGGGATTTCCTTGTATGTTATTTGTTACTTTTCCCTTGTTGCTTTCAATATTTTTTCTTTTATTTAATTTTCAAAAGTTTGATTAATATATGTCTTGGCATGCTCTCCTTGGACTTATCCTGTATGGGACTCTCTGTGCTTCCTGGACTTAATTGACTCTTTTTATTCCCATATTAGGGAAGTTTTCAACTATAATCTCTTCAAATATTTTCTCAGAATGTTTATTTTTATCTTTTTTTTTCTGTGACACCTATAATTCAAATGTTGTTGCATTTAATGTTTTCCCAGAGGTTTCTGAGACTGTCCTCAATTCTTTTCATTCTTTTTTCTTTATTCTGCTCTGCAGTAGTTACTTCCATTATTTTATCTTCCAGGTCACTTATCCATTCTTCTGCCTCAGTTATTTTGCTATTGATTCCTTCTAGAGAATTTTTAATTTCATTTATTTTATTGTTCATCATTGTTTGTTTGCTCTTTAGTTCTTCTAGGTCCTTGCTAAAACTTTCTTGTCTTTTGTCCATTCTATTTCCAAGATTTCAGGTCATCTTTTCTATCATTACTCTGAATTATTTTCCAGGTACACTACCTACTTCCTCTTCATTTGTTTTGTCTTGTTCGTTTTTACCTTGCAACTTCATCTGCTGCGTATTTCTCAGTCTTCTCATTTTTCTTAACTTACTGTGTTTATGGTCCCCTTTTTGCAGGCTGCAGGTTAATAATTCACGTTGTGTTTGGTGTCTGCTCCCAGGGACTAATATTGGTTCTGTGGGTAGTGTAGGCTTTCTGGTGGAAGGGAGTCATGCCTGTGTTCTGATGGATGAGGCTGGATCTTGTCTTTCTGGTGGGCAAAACCATGTCCAATTGTACGTTTTGGGGTGTCTGTGAACTTAGTATGACTTTAAGCAGCCTCTCTGCTAATGGCTGGGTTTGTGTTCCTGTCTTGCTTGTTGTTTGGCATGGGGCGTCCAGCAGTGGAGCTTGCTGGCTGTTGTGCGGTGCTGGGTCTTAGTGTTGAGACAGAGATTTCTGGAAGAGCTCTCACCAATTGATATTATGTGGGGCCAGAAGGTCTCTGGTGAACCAATGTCCTGAACTCGGTTCTCCCACCTCAGAGGCTCAGGCCCGACCCCCAGCCAGAGCACCAAGACTGTGTCAGCCACATGGCTCAGAAGAAAAGGGAGAAAAAATAATAAAGGAAAGAAAGAAAAATAAAATAATATAGTTATTAATACAAAAAATAAAAAATAAAAAGTAATTAATAAAAGAAAGAGAGCAATGAAAGCAATAAACAAATCCACCAATGATAACAAGTGCTAACAAATATACTAAAAACAAAAAAACAAAAAAACAACAAAAAAATGGACAGACAGAAGCCTAGGACAAATGGTGAAAGGAAACCTATACAGACAAAATCACACAATGAAGCATACACATACACACTTAAAAAAAGCGATAAAGGAAAAGCAATATATATATGTGTATATATATATATATATATATATATATATATATATGAAGAGAGCAACCAAATCAATAAACAAATCTACCAATGATAATAAGCTCTAAATACTAAGGTAAGATCAACATAAAGCCAGGAACAAATTAAATGCAGGAAGCAAACCCCAAGTCTACAGTTGCTACCAAAGTCTACCACCTCAGTTTTGGGATGATTAATTGTCTATTCATTTATTCTACAGATGCAGGGTACAAGTTGATTGTGGAGACTTGAACTGCTGCTCCTGCTCGTGAGGGTGCACAGAGAGATTTCCCTTTCTCTTCTTTGTTTGCATAGCTCCTGGAGTTCAGGTCTGGATTTGGGTCCATTTCTGCATGTAGGTTGCCCTCTGGCGTCTGTTTTTCACCCAGACTGGAGGAGGTTAAAGGAGCGTCTGTTTAGGGGGCTCTGGATCGCTCTGGCTGGAGGGAGGTAGGGGTATGGGATGCAGGGCAAGCCTGCAGTGGCAGAGGCTGGCATGATGTTGCACTAGCCTGAGGTGTGCCATGTGTTCTTCCAGGAAGTTTTATCTGGATCACAACGCCCTGGCAGTGATGCGTTGCACAGGCTCCCAGGAGGGGACGTATGGATAGTCACCTGTGCTTGCATGCAGGATTCTTGGTGGCTGCAGCAGCCAACTTAGCATTTCATGCCTGTCTCTGGTGTCCACGCTAATAGCCACAGCTGGCACCCATCTCTGAAGCTCATTTTAGGCAGTGCTCTGAATCCCCTCTCCTTGTGCACCCCAAAACAATGGTCTCTTGACTCTTAGGTAGTTCCAGACTTTTTCCCAGACTCCCTCTTGGTTAGCTGTGGTTCACTTTCCCCCTTCAGGCTGTGTTCACGCAGCCAACACCAGTCTTCTCCCTGGGGTCCAACCTCTGAAGCCTGAGCCTCAGCTCGCAGCCCCCTACTGCCCTAATGGGTGAGCAGACAAGCCTCTCAGGCTTGTGAGTGCTGGTCAGCATGATCTTCTGTGCAGGAATCTCTCTGCTTTGCCCTCTGAACCCCTGTTGCTGTGCTCTCTTCCATGGCTCTGAAGCTTGCCCCCTGCCCACCACTCATCTCTGGCAGTGAAGAAAGAGTCTTTTAAGTGTGTGGAAACTTTTCCTCCTTCACAGCTCCCTCTAAGAGATGCAGGTCCCGTCCCTATTCTTTTGTCTCTGTTTTTTCTTCTTTCTTTTGCACTTTCCAGATACGTGGGGGATTTTCTTACCTTTTGGGAATTGTGAGGTCTTCTGCCAGCTTTCAGTAGGTGTTCTGTAGGGGTTGTTCCACATGTAGATGTATTTTTGATGTATTTGTGGGGTTCCTCTTCACGTGATCTTCACGTCTTACTCCCCCACCGTCTTGAAGGTCCCCCCTCACCCTGACAATTAATATCCAAACTCTTTGGTTTGATATTTGAGACCCATAACAGTCTTTCACCTATTTTCCCTGTCTAGGTTGTAACAACTATCTTTCAAGTAATTTCCATTTTATCTAAATTCTTTATTGTTTTCCAGACAGTCTTCCTACATATATTCCCACAAAAACAAAACAACAAGACAAAACCCTACTCAATAGAATCATTCTTCCTTTATTTGAAACTACAGAAGCCATCTTGCTGTTATGAGGGAACAGGTATAAGGATGAAAATATGGACTAAAGCTGTGGTTCTTAACTCTAATATGCATAAGAATAACAAATGAGACTCCTGTGGTTCTGATTTAATAGGTGAGTGGTATCCACAAATTTACATTTCCAACAAGCTCCTGGTGAGTTCCAGCTAATGCTGCTGGGTCATGGACCACATACTGTGTAGTCCTAGTCCAAAATATAGCAGAGAAGAATGGTGGAAAGAGACTGTCGCTGAAGAGACTACAGAGCAGTTGAATTAATGCCAGCAATAGCATAATTCTGGAACTTTTGTTATGTGAAAAAAAAAAAAACCTATAAATGCTTAACCTACTCTTATTGTATTACTTTCAGCCATTCCCATTCCAAATGTTACAATTTATCATTGTCATTAGCAAAATCTTCATCATTATCATCTTAGCCATTATTTGTACTATGTGTTGGGCCTTATATGAACTCTTTAGATAAAATTATCTTATGAAATCCTCACAACAATTTTGTGAAATGGGTATAAATTTCTCTATTTATGGTAGAGAAAAATAAGGTATAGCATGGTTAAGTATTTTTACCTATGCTCACTATTAGAAAGTTGCTATATATCCCAATATCACTCAAGCTCCCATGCAACTTTTAGAGAACCAAAACTTGGGTCTGCTCACCTGCCCACAGTAAAGCCAATCTATTGACACTGGATTGTGGTGAAGGAAATTGGAACATTTATTATAAAGTGCCATACAAGGAATCTGGTACAGCTAATGCTCAGAAAGGTCGAGCTCCCCAATGGATTTCAGCAAAGCAGTTTTAAAGGCAAAGTGAAGGAGGAGAGTCCCAGGGTATGTAATCAGTTTATGCATAATTCTCTTATTAGTTCATGCTGAGGTAACAGGATGATGTCACAGGGGTTAACATTAAAAATCCTGAGGCTCCAGTAGTTCTGGGGGCTATGTGCTCATGGTCATTAAGTAATTAATTTCTTCCATCTGGTGGGGGATGTAGCATCTATAAAACAATTCAGGAAATATGCATCAGATACTATTATCTACGTTATTTCAGAGAGGAACTAAAGCAGAGAATATGGGGAGGGGTCTGTCCTAGGAAAGCCCCATAGAGTCCTTCTCAGTTACACTTTTAACCTCTGTATTATGTCACCATCTACATCAAGCATATTGTAGATGTTTAATAAAAGTTAATGGATTATTAAAATTTTTGTGGATCATTCCACTTGGAAGTTATCTCTTTACTTATTTTTGCATGTCTTAACACTTTGCTTTCCATTTATTATTCATCTCCACATCAACACTTATTGTTATGCATAAGGACCCATAGTAAATACTGATAACATAGAGAGAACAAGCCACGGTAGACCTCAAAGTAATTGCTGGTTAATAATGGAGGAATAAGATAAGAAGATCAATTCTTATAATAGAGTTTATATGTATTAATAGAAAATATATCATCCAACTTTGGATAGCTATTTTTATACTTATTATCTTCCCTATTTGAAGTTTGGTAAAAATAGTCTATGCTTATCTGATCTTTACATTTCCAACACCTATCAGATACTGTGCATGGCAGGTTCTCCAACATTTTCAATAAATTAATATATCCACTTATAACAGCATATCACACACACATACACACACATATTATATTTCTAAATTGTCTTTTTTGGTAAACTTTTTATTGAGGGGCAGAAATACAGGGATTATCTTCATTTGGGGTCTTAGAAAGGAGAAAAATAGCTAAACAATAAAAATAATAATTAAGAAATAATAGCTAACACATATTTAACATGTAGTATGTGTCATACTACATCCTTCACTTGTTTATTGAAAACAATTACAACAGTCACAAAAGGTAGGATCATCTCCATTTTACTGACAAAATACATGAAGCTCAGACTGATTGCATAAATCAAGGGTTGGACTGTTGTTGGAAATAAGATTTTGCTTATTGTCTATGGCTGCTTTCACTCTATAATGGCAGAACTGAGTAGTTGCAGCAAAAGCCATACATATAGCCTACGAAGCCTAAAGTATTTATTATCTGGCCCTTTACAGAAAAAACTATTTAACCTTTAAGTGACTTTCAAAGTTCACTCAATAGGAAGTGTTAAAGACTGAATTTAACTCAGTTCTGCTTATTTCTAAATCCCATTTAAGATAGATGAACTTGGAAATATTAGACTTAGATTCCCAGTCCCAGTATGACTAGGCACTAGAATGAAACCACAGGAAACTTATTTACACTCTCTTACACTCAGTGTCCACAATTGCAAAATGGGGATAATAGTCATATCTACCAGATAGTACTACTATGAAAATCAAATGTGTTGATTTACATAAAGCCCTTTCATAAGTCCTATTAACTGGTTATTGGTTAAGACATATAAGTGTTTACTACCTCTGCTACTGCTATTATTATTCCTATCTTCATAATAACTGCTACTTTTACTACTGCTATTACTGCTCTAATACAAGGCATTCCTATGATCTCAGTTATTTTATTGCAAAACTACTATTAGAATGCTATTTCTTATTTACTATTTAAATGCTTTGTCTAGTTTTGTCTATTGTTTCAGAAATGTGTTTGACAACATTACTATAATATTTTTCTTATTTATATTATGATGTTCTTGATATAGGTCAAAACCAAGGTAATGAATTTAATTATAGTAAATACCATGTGCTATTTACACATGTAGCTTATGTGTGGCAGGGTGTTTGGCATAGCCTGGGGGCTGAATGATTGCTGAATTAACATTTACACATTTATTGAAATGTCACATTAAAAGATAAAACATATTGTGATCACCTGGATGGGTGGGATAGGGAGGGTGGGAGGGAGGGAGATGCAAGAGGTAGGAGATATGGGAACATATGTATATGTATAATTCACTTTGTTATAAAGCAGAAACTAACACCATCATAAAGCAATTATACTCCAATAAAGATGTTAAAAAAAAAAGATAAAACATATAAAGACTACTTTATTCTCTAGGGGAATAAAAAGGGAGAGACATTTTGTCTTTGAGAGAGAACCAGTGAAAACTACTTAATATATTTTGTCTTAGTGACTAATTTTTCATCTCTGCCTATTTATGCACTGTATTTGTTGTCTGTTAGTAAGCAGCCCAGTTCTTTTTGACATACACTTGGCACTCTCTTATATTAAAATACCTAAGGGGATATTCCATTTAAATTATTTTCCACACAAGTGTAACTTTGGGGAATTTGGATCTTTCCATAATGAAGTATTCAATTCCAAATAAGACTGTTGGCCAATGCTGTGCAAAACAAGCTCACTTGTAAGAATCCTGCAGGGACAAAAATGGAGAGTGAGGGAGTCTCATGTGTTTCCCTAGCATTTTTGAAATTAAAAGCTGACACATTTTGAATCACGGCACAAAAGTGACCAAACGGGTCTATTTTAATAGACTTGAACCTGTATCTGGGGGAGGACATATTGAGAACAGGTAGTGGGAGATGAATTTGACCTTTGATTGTTCCTAAAGGTTCTTGAAGTAGGTGAAGGAAGCTGTACAAGAAAATAACAAAGTTGTTGGGCTTCCCTGGTGGTGCAGTGGTTGAGAGTCTGCCTGCCAATGCAGGGGACACGTGTTCATGCCCTGGTCCGGGAAGATCCCACATGCTGCAGAGCGGCTAAGCCTGTGAGCCATGGCTGCTGAGCCTGCGCATCCAGAGCCTGTGCTCCGCAATGGGAGAGGCCACAACAGTGAGAGGCCTGCGTACCACACACACACACAAAAAGAACATAACAAAGTTGCTGCATGTGGTACTATAGGTATAATGTTCTTTCTCAGAGTGGGGAGAAATATTTTATTAGATTTGGATTACAAAGCATCTGTTAGACAATGAGCTCAGTTTGGAAAATGTAAATACTAATTCATCAAAATGCAATAATTAGGAAAAGTTTTAGAGAAAAAGATTTTTGAAAAAGCTAGTAGGCCAAAGGTGAAGTTAACATTAAGATTCAGTGAAGATGGAATTTATTACCTGTAAGTACTAGCTTACCTTTGATTTACTTATTTGTTAATTCAAACGCACATTGTGTGTTAAATGCTGAGAATAAAAATATAGATCTTCCTCAACTCACAATTGAGTTACATTCAAAAAACCCATCATAAGTTGAAAATATCCTTAATTTGAAAATGCATTTAATACACGTAACCTTTCAAATGTCATAGCTTAGCTCAGCCTGCCTTAAATGTACTCAGAACACTTCCATTAGCCTACAGCTGTGTGAATTGATTCAATGTGAACTTAATTAGTTTGTTTTAATTTTGATTCTGTCACAGTGACATTATGCCGCCATTATAGGGCCTAGTATTTTGCTTTCAATTTGTACAAATTAACTACTTAGGCACAAAATGTGTTCTACAATTTTTCTTTTACATTCTTTTTTATATTCTTTTCCATTATGGCTTATCACAGGATACTGAATTTAGTTCCCTGTGCTCTATATTAGGACCTTCTTATTAATGGATATTTATGGTTATTTATAAACAAATCCATAGATAAATGGTTATTTATCCATTCTAAATGTAATAGTTTGCATCCACCAACCCTAAACTCCCAGTCCATCCCTCTCTCTCCCCTCCCCGCCTTGGCAACCACAAGTCTGTTCTCTATGTCTCTGAGTCTGTTTCTCTTTTGTAGATAGGTTCATTTGTGCCATATTTTAGATTCCACATATAAGTGATATCATAAGGTATTTGTCTTTCTCTTTCTGACTTGCTTCACTTAGTATGATAATTCTAGTTTCATCATGTTCCTGCAAATAACATTATTTTGTTCTTTTTTATGACTGAGTAGTATCCCATTGGATATGTATACCACAACTTCTTTATCCATTCATCTGTCGATTGACAATTAGGTTGTTTCTATGTTTTGGCTATTGTGAATAGTGCTGCTATGAACATTGGGGTGCATGTATTTTTTGAACTATTGTTTTGTCCAGGCATATTCCCAGGAGTGGGATTGCTGGATCATATGGTAATTCTATTTTAGTTTTCTGAGGAACCTCCATACTATTTTCCATAGTGGCTGTACCAACTTACATTCCCACCAACAGTGTAGGAAAGTTCCCTTTTCTCCACAGCCTTTCTAGCATTTGTTATTTGTAGACATTTTAATGATGGCCATTCTAACTGGTGTGAGGTGGTACCTGACTGTAGTTTTGATTTGCATTTCTCTAATATTTAGTGATGTTGAGCATCTTTTCATGTGCCTACTGGCCATCTGTATGTCTTCTTTAGAGAAATGTCTATTAAGGTTTTCTGCCCATTTTTTGATTGGGTTATTTGTTTTCTGTTGTTGTTGAGTTATATGAGCTGTTTTTATATTTTGGAGATTAAGCCCTTGTCTGTTGCATTATTTGCAAATATTTTCTCCCATTCCATAGGTTGTCTTTTAATTTTTTTTATGGTTTCCTTTGTTGTGGAAAAGCTTGTAAGTTTGATTAGGTCCGGTTTATTTCTTTTTGTTTTTATTTCTATTGCCTTGGGAGACTGACCTAAGAAAAGATTGGTATGATTTTTGTCATAGAATGTTTTGTCTATGCTCTCTTCTGGGAGTTTTATGGTATCATGTATTATTTTTAAGTCTTTAAGCCATTTTGAGTTTATTTTTGTCTGTGGTGTAAGGGTGTGCTCTAATTTCATTGATTTATATGCAGCTGCCCAACCTTTCCAGCACCATTTGCCGAAGAGACTTTTTCCCATTTTATATTATTGCCTACTTTATCAAAGATTAATTGACATTGGTGTGTGGGTTTATTTCTGGCTCCCTATTCTGTTATGATTCATATGCCTGTTTTTGTATCAATACCACACTCTTTTGTTTCCTGTAGCTTTGTAGTATTGTCTGACATCTAGGAGAGTAATGTCTCCTGTTTTGTTTGTTTTCCTCAGGATTGCTCTGGCAATTCTGGGTCTTTTATGGTTCCATATAAATTTTTGGATTATTTGTTCTAGTTCTGTGAAAAATTTCATGGGTAATTGCATAGGGATTGCATTAAACCTGTAGATTGCTTTGGGTAATATTGCCATTTTAACAATATTAATTATTCCAATCCAAGAGCATGGGATATCTTTCCATTTCTTTGAAAACTCTTTTATTTGCTTTATTAATATTTTATAGTTCTCAGCATATAAGACTTTCACCTCGTTGGTCAGGCTTTTCCTATGTATTTTATTTTTGGGGGGTGGAATTTTAAAAGTTATGGTTTTTTACATTCCCTTTCTGATATTTCATTGTTAGTGTAAAGGAGTGCAACCAATTGTTGAATGTTAATTTTCTAGCCTGCTATTTTGCTGAATTCTTTTATTAAGTCTGGGAGTTTTTGTGAGGAGTCCTTAGGGTTTTCTATATATAGTATCATGTCATCTGCATATAGTGACAATTTTACCTCTTCCCTTCCAATTTGGATACATTTTAATTCCTTTTCTTCTCTGATTGCTGTGGCTAGGACTTCCAATACTATGTTGAAGAGAAATGGTGAGAGTGGGCATCCTTGTCTTGTTCCAGATTTTAGTGGGAAGGCTTTCAACTTTTCACCATTGAGCATTATATTGACTGTGGGTTTGTCATAAATGGCTTTTATTATGTTGAGATATGTTCCCTCTATTCCCACTTTGGTAAGAGTTTTTATCATGAATCAATGTTGAGTTTTCTCAAATGCTTTTTCTGCATCTATTGAGATTATCATGTGGTTTTTGACTTTTTTTAATGTGGTGTATTACATTGATTGATGGGCATACATGTTGAACCATCCTTGTGAACATGGGATGAATCCTACTTGGTCTTGGTGTATGATCTTTTTTATGTGTTGTTGGATTCAGTTGGCTCATATTCTGTTGAGATTTTATATCTATATTCATCAAAGATATTGGCCTGTAATTTTCTTTTTTGGTGGGGTCTTTGTCTGATTTTCATATCAGAGTGACAGAAATCAGCAACACACATTAGTTAAGAGGGAGTTATAATGGCTGAGCTTGAGTCAGTCAGAACTGTACAAAGACAATCAACAATCACAGAATGAAAAGTGGGGATGGATGTTTATAAGCTCTTCTCTTTTTTATAAAGAAGAAAAATGTAGACAATCTTTGTGCTTCTAAAATGGCTCTCAGTGATCTCAGTATACTGGTGTTCACATTCTTGTATAATCCCCTCTCCTTGAGTATGGACTTGACATAATGACTTGTTTCTAAACAGTAGAATAGAATAATCTTATTCTAGAGAATAGCAACAGTGATAAAATATCACATAGAGATTAGCTTATAAAAGACTGTGATTTCTGTCTTAGTCCTTATCTCTTGTTCTCGCTCTCGCACTCTATGAAACTTCCTCTTTACTTAGCCTAATGAAGAAAGCTGCCATGATATTATTTGCCCTAAGAACCAAGGCCCTCAATCCAACAACTTAGGAAGAGCTGAATCCTGTCAGCAACCACATGAGTGAGCTTGGAAACAAATCCTTCCCCAGTTGAACCTTGAGATGACTACATTTCTTGCTGACTTCTCTATTGTAGTCTTGTGAAAGATACTGGTCTAGAGGATACAGTTAAACTATGGCTGGATTCCTGACTCATTGAAACTGTGAAATAATAAATTCTGTTGGTTTAAGCTACTAAATTTTGGGATAATTGGCATGTAGTAATTAATAACTAACATAGTATCTAATTCATTTCTCCCTTAAAGCCTCTAATAGGTATAGGAGTGCTTGAGCTGGTTAGGCTAGTTGACTGGGAGAGGTCAAGACAGAACAACAATCATAACAACAAAATTACAATAAACACAAATATTACTTTATTAATTTTTAGTTTTCTATAATTTAGTAGATATTTATGCCATTTGATTATTATTTAATCATCTAGACCATTATTTCCACTTCTGGAAACTAATTACAGAGAACTAATCCAAGAGATGTTTAAAATTATATGCACAAAGTTGTTTATGCTATAGTTACCTTTAAGAGTGAAAAATGGAAAACTATTGATTATTCATCAGTAGTAGAATGGTTAAGTATATTAAGATACAGCCATTCAAGGTAATATCATCCAAACTTTATTATGAAGGCTAGATAGAAATAAATAAGCTAAATAATCCATACAGTATTGAGAAGAGCAGAAAAGAAAATGATATATCTGCATGAAATTATGTCTGCTTAAAGTACATGGATCATAAAGGAAATGTTGAAATAATTAATTATTTGTAGAGAGTAATCAAAGAGAGATTAAGAAGACCAGGAAAAAACATAGAACGATTTGTGTTTTGAATATTGCATCTAAAACTAACTAGCTGAATCATTTTGAACAAGTATTTAATTTCTTGTCATTACAAATAGGTTAAGAATACAATTATCTTATTGATTATTGTTAGAATGAAATGAGGAATGTTTATAAAGCACTTTATTCAACATCTGGCACAATATCAATGTTATTAATAAAAGTTGCCTTTTATTTCTTGTATGGTTAATGTTGTATATAGAGATCTAAAATTATATCAGTTAAGGAATATTCTATTTCTTGCTTTATATTTAGCAGTACTTGGAATAAATTAATTCATCTTTTAATTGATACCATAATAATTGATTATACATTGTGATGGATAATTTTATGTGCCATTGCTGACAGGGCTAAGTGATACTCATATAACTGGTTAAACATTGTGTCTGAGTGTGTCTGTGATGATGTTTCTGAAAGAAATTAGCATTTGAATCAACATACTGAGTAAAGAAGAGTGTTATCCCCGATATGGGTGAGCACCATACAATATTTTTAAGATCATGAAAAGAACAAAAAGGCAGAGGAAAGGTGAATTTGCCCTGTCTCTGAGCTGGGACACCTATCTTCTGCTCTCAGAACTCCTGTTTTTTAGGCTTTTGGGCTCAGACTGAATTATGCCACCAGCTTTCTGGATTCTTCAGCTTGCAGATAGTGGGACTTCTCAGCCTTCATAATTGCATGAAGCAATTCCTATAGCAAACCACACATAATAAATCTCCTATTGGTTCTTTTCCTGTGGAAAACCCTGAATGATACCCCATGCTAAGTTGTACTGTACTACTTATATTGACAACTTTGTGTAAATATGTAAGGTGTCAGCAGCAAGGTGTATCTTTTTTTTTGTGTGTGTGGTAAGCGGGCCTCTCACCGTTGTGGCCTCTCCCGTTGCGGAGCACAGACTCCGGATGTGCAGGCTAAGCGCCCATGGCTCACTGGCGCAGCCGCTCCACAGCATGTGGGATCTTCCCCGACCGGGGCACGAACCCGTGTCCACTGAATCGGCAGGCGGACTCTCAACCACTGCGCCACCAGGGAAGCCACAAGGTGTATCTTTTAAAGCACACTAGCTCCAGCTGATATTTATACTGGAGAGTTTCAAGTTTATATTTCTTCCAAGTTTTAGAAAGGATTATCAAATTATTTGCAATAAAATTCTATCATTTAACTTCACATGTAAGATGTAAATTTTTTGATTTGAATTTTGTTATTTAGGAAAAAGAATGTTTCAGATTTTCCTTGGCTGGCCAAACACAAAGTCTATTGCTTTTGTACTATTGTAGAACAACTCTCTTTGTGATGAGCAACTTTGATACTCATTTAGATAATTTTTTCCTTAAATATTATCTAGATAATCAACATATTAGATTGATATAGCATAAACAGATTGTCTGCTTTGTTATTATAGTTCTATATATTTGGTTATTTTTTCAAATGTAGTATTGAATATGTCCACAGTGTATTAATGCCTTCCTGAATAATAACCTATTTTAATTCAGCAGGTCTTTAGATAGAGTGGCCTGATTTTAACCTGGCCTTTCAGGCAAAACTTACATACCAGTTTCTGTAATAAACATTTTAGAAAAGTATATTATCTGTACAGAGTCTGGAAATATTAACTCTTCATCAGATTTTGCTTAAGGTTTTACTGAAACTATTAATTCATTTGTTATTGTTTGTTTGGTTTTTTGACATGACAAAATAATTTTCCTTTCAAAAATTGTTTCTCATCAGAGGTACTAAAGGAAATTCCTGAATAAGTTGGCTAGAATAAATAAATCAATTGTATCAATAGCTAAAAAAAGCATAATTGCTCCCACTCTCAGATAAAACACTTTTTAACAGACATCTCCAATATTCTTGTGCAGCGGAGTGCATCATAGTTGTGGCCACTGGACCAGTGGGAGGAATAGCTTACAGGAGAGAAAGTGTTTTACTTATGTTACATCTTGGAGATAAGTGACTTGTCCCAAATATTAGACTGATGGGTCCTGTGCTGATATAAAACATTTATTTCACTGATGATAAAATGGAATTCTAGGATATTGACTTCTAGTCTCCATGGCCTATAAGTCTAGGCTCCATGGACATTTCATGCTAGGGACCCGGCCTATAATGCAGGTGATAACTCCTCTGAGACAAGGTTCAGAGTTTTTGCACTTATTGGGTTTGATTCAGAGGTGGAAAAGTAATACAGGAAATCGTTTTTTGAGTTTTGATGCTTAGAACATGATAAATGTATCTCTTTGGTTTTCTCTGAGTCTGATATACAATAATATTTCATTATTTAAATAGTATGTTATAATCTACAAAGGGCTTTTACAGGCATTTGTAATAATCTTGTGAACTAGACTTTATTAACCTTATTTCACACTGAAAAAACTTTGGTTCAGGATAGTTATGAGATCTACCAATAGTTAGTCACATTGTGAGGGAAAGAGAGGTTGTGGGGTGGGGAGAGAGAAAGAGAGAGAGAGAGAGAGAGAGAGAGAGAGAGACTGGGTGAGAGTTAGTTGAGACTAACTCCCAACAATAAACACAATCAGTTCATCACCTCTGAAATTGTATAACATTTAATGCTCTGAAAAACATAGGCAGCAGAGACAAATTTTGTTCACCAGATATTTATGGGCTTTTCCACATTTTCTAGGCCTCTTTTAGTTAGATGTACTGTACTGATAGTGACTAACTCTAGCTAATTTGGTATAAACAGATGTGGTTTTGTCGCTTCTGGACTGAATCATGCCAACACTGCTACACAACCCTCAATTCCTCTCTTTTTCTGTCACAGTGACTTTTCAGAGGCCCTGGTTCCAGAGGGCACAGTCACAAAAAGGCAGGGTCTCTGCCAGCCTGGATCTTTGAGTCCAATGTGTATCAGAGCTCCTTGATCACTCCTGAAAAGTATATACAATGAGTAAGAAATCAACCTTATGATGATATGATACTGAAATTTCAGGGTTAATTTTAATTGTATCATAAATTTATTTATTCTGATAAATAGAGTGAACAATCAAGAAAATATAATTCCATATGAGGAGGAAAATGTATACTCTCTCCTTATCTGAAGACATATAGTATGTGTTACTTTCCTATGGTGGACTTTTTAAAAGATAATTTATTCAACAAAATTTCTTCATCTTCAAATCCTGACATACACAATATAACAACCTCAGTAGCCAGCCACCACTCTAGCACTACTGAATGATGACCATTTCCTAAGAAGGAAGAATAAGGCCAGCTTTGTGGACATGTGGCTAGTGCAGTTGCACAGAACCCTGACCCAGAAGGATCTATGCTTGGAGTTTAACATTCTTCAGTTGCTGTATTGAAATTCTTAATAATTTTATCTTTGAATTTGTGTTTTATAAGCAAAGTCCATTTGAATAATGGAACATAAGCCTGAATCTTGTCTCAGCTCACATTACTGCCTCCAACTGTCTCCAAGATAAATTTTCAGCTGCCTTCTTCCCTTATCTTGGTGCCCATGACTGCTTGGCTTTATCTGCTCCACCCTGGTCTCCTTGCTACCTTCTGCCCCTGGTGGGAACCTGAGTATTGACAGGGGTTGGAGTAAGGCACAGATGCTCCATGGCCTCTGGGGCATGGGGAGAGCTTAGTGGTTACTGTCCCTATCCAGACAGCTCAGCAGTGAATAGGTGGAGAGCCTCTAACCTGCCCCCAATCCAGGTACCAAGGGCATACAGATATGAAGTTTGCAATACCCTTGTGGGTTGCTCAGACACAGCAGTCTGGGAAAATTGGCCTATGGGAAAGGGAAATACTTGGCTCCACTTCTCCAGTTTCTGTCCTAGCCAATATATGGTAAGTATTTCAGGCAACTGTTAGGCAGAGCAAGTGTGCATGTGGCCCATATCATCTGGCAAAGCCTGAGCATCTTTGAGGTTCTGGTTCACCACAAGTATCCCCATGATTCCTTAGCCTGTTCCATGCCTGGGAGCATCTTCTATTCCTCCTTCCAGACTTCTTGAGTATTGTTCGTGTTTTCCCCTTCTGCTAGTCCAGGAACTCTCCAGGGATAAGCCACAAAATAAGTATTACATTATTTTAGTGATTTGGTATACAGTTAAATGATATGATATTTGCATTTAAAAGTGTCATTGCATAATATAATATAGAGAGTAAAATCCCTGCTAATAATTTAAGATTTTAACTTTCTTTATTTACAATTAAATAGCAAAATAATCCCAAACAGACAAAAAATAAAAAAAAACCACCACGACAAAACATGAGAGACCACAAAGAAAAGGAAAAAGGGCTCTATATTTTAATATTTCTTTAACATATTTATTGGAGTATAATTGCTTTGCATTGTTGTATTAGTTGCTGCTGTATAACAAAGTGAATCAGCTATACATATATATATATATCCCCATACCCTCTCCCTCTTGCGTCTTCCTCCCAAACTCCCTATTCCACCCCTCTAGGTGGTCACAAAACACCGAGCTGATCTCTCTGTGCTACATAGCTGCTCCCCACTAGCTATCTATTTTACATTTGGTAGTGTATATATGTCAATGCCACTCTCTCACTTCATCTCATGTTACCCTTCACCCTCACCATGTCCCCAAGTCCATTCTCTATGTCTACGTTTTTATTCCTGTCCTGCCCCTAGGTTCTGCAAATCTTTTTTTTTTTTTTTTTTTTA
>RJWK010038839.1:0-20644 GCA_004363435.1 Platanista minor | reverse complement strand
AAAAAAAAAAAAAAAAAAAAAAAAGCACATGAAAAGATATAACACCTCACATGTCATCAGGGAAATGCAGATGAAAACAACAATGTAATACCACTACACACCTAGTACAATGGCCAAAATCTGGAGCACTGACAACACCAAATGCTGATGAGGATGTGGAAGAACAGGCACTCTCATTCATTGCTGGTGGGAATGCAAAATGGTACAGCCACGTTGGAAGACAGTTTGGTGGTTTTTTATAAAGCTAAACACGCTCTTTATCATATGATCCAGGAATTGTGCCCCTTGGTATTGACCCAAAAGAGTTAAAAATGCATGTCCACACAAAAATCTGCATACAGATGTGTATAGAAGCTTTATTCTTAATTGCCCAAACTTGGAAGCAACCAAGACGTCCTTCAGTAGGTGAATGGATAAATAAATAAATGGTGGTACATTCAGATAATGGATTATTATTCGGTTCTAAAAGAAAATGAGCTATCAAGCCATGAAAAGACATAGAGGAAACTTAAATGCATATTACTGATTGAAAGAAGCCAATCTGAAAAGGCTATATACTGTATGATTCCAACTATATGACATTCTGGAAAAGGCAAAACTATGGAGATGATAAAATAAAAAAATCAGTGGTTGCCAGGGGAAGGGGAGGGAAAGGATGAATAAGTAGAGCACAGAGGGAATTTTAGGACAGTGAAAATACTCTGTACATATTATAATGATTGATGTATATCATTATACGCTTCTCCAAACCCATAGAATGTACAATACCAAGAGCAAACTCTAAGGTACACTACAGACTTTAGGCTATGATGGTGTCTCGATGTAGGCTCCTCTTTGATAATAAATGTATCATTCTGGTGAATGATGTTGATAATGGAATAAGCATGTGTGGGGGCAGTGGGTATAGGAGAAATCTCTGTACCTTTCTCTCAAGTTTGTTGTGAACCTAAAACTACTCAAAAAAATTAAGACTTAAAAAAAACCCAACCTTTTGCTAATTGTGGAATAGGCAATAAGGCAGCTAACTCCTGATAATTCTTCAAGTTTTTGTTGGGTGTTGTTTTGTTCTTTAGACCAGAAAAATAGAATCCAATTTTCATGTATCTAAAATCTCCCCAATTGCAAACAATGTAACTAGTTTCAAAAATGGGCTTATTCCACTGTTGGCTGTAACATTCTGAGCAGCAGTAAAATGAAATAGATTAGACCTTAAAATGCAGGTCTAAAGCCTTCTTTTAAACAATTTCTTGTGGAATTCTACCTCCTAGCTCTGAGATTACAACTTACAGCAGTGAAAGGATGTATCTAATTTATAAAACTTCAACTCACATATACTTGCTTTGGAGAATGACACTTTTCAGAAAGTGAAATACATCTCTACACCTTGGCCAAAATCATGTGCTACCTAAAGCTGAAAGGGGTTATCTGCTTTTTAGGATAGGAAAGACACTTGTAGGCAAGACATTTTTCCTCACTCAGAGAATGTATACTTTTTTCCCCCTTTTTTCTTTTTTTTTTTTTTTTTGCCTAAGGGGCTTTAGCATCATCAAGTTATATATTTGATCAAAACCTCTACTCTGAGAGCCTTTGTTCTAAGCTACTTTTAAATTTTATTTTATTTGTTTATTTTTTGTGGTACGCGGGCCTCTCACTGTTGTGGCCTCTCCCGTTGCGGAGCACAGGCTCCGGACGCGCAGGCTCAGTGGCCATGGCTCACGGGCACAGGCGCTCCGTGGCATGTGGGATCTTCCCGGACCGGGGCACGACCTCGTGTCCCCTGCATCAGCAGGCGGACTCTTAACCGCTGCGCCACCAGGGAAGCCCCTAGAGTACTTTTTTAAAGGAAATGCCCAAAGATTCTGTATCTCAAAGTCAAAAATAAAGTTGCTGAACTATTTAAGGTTATATGTCAGCTTGGGCTGTGAACTAAAAATAAAATAATGATGAGTATCATGACTTCTCTGGAAGAATAAAGATGGAAACTGAACTCAGAATGAAAACTTGGTGAGCATTAATATCATAAAAGGGACATAAAGAATTGACTAACCTGAAATGTGCTTTGCAATCTTTTTTTTTTTTTTAATTTAATTAATTTATTTTTGGCTGCGTTGGGTCTTTGTTGCTGTGCACAGGCTTTGTCTAGTTGCCACAGGCGGGGACTACTCTTCGTTGCAGTGCATGGGCTTCTCATTGCTGTGGCTTCTCTTGTTGCAGGACATGGGCTCTAGGCCCGCGGGCTTCGGTAGTTGTGGCTTGCGGGCTCTAGAGTGCGGGTTCTAGAGTGCAGGCTCAGTAGTTGTGGCGCACAGGTTTAGCTGCTCCGTGGCACGTGGGATCTTCCCAGACCAGGGCTCGAACCTGTGTCCCCTGCATTGGCAGGCGGATTCTTAACCACTGTGCCACCAGGGAATTCCTGTTTTGCAGTCTTAACAAAGGCAGTTGAGATGCAAAGAGTGTGTGCTGAATTGGATGGGGTTAGACACTAAAACCCAACTTCCACAGACAGGACTGGCTACAAAATTTGCAGGGTCCACTGTAAATTAAAAACGTAGGGCCTCTTGTTAAAACGTTATTAAAATTTCAAGATGGTGACAGGAAAGCCCAGAACTCCATGCAAGGGTGTTCTATGTGTGGGTCCCTGAGTGACTACACAGGTAGCAGGTGATGAAGCCAGCCCTGACCGTAGAAGAAGTAACCCAGCAAGACTATGCATAAACAGTTTTGGTTGAACTGGGGAGTTTCTGTTGCAGAATGCTACAGGCTATTGGTGAACAGATATCCAGTTTTGCTGGTCTACCAATTTTTAGGGATTTGCAGAATGAACTATTAGCAGTTTATCCTCTAGATAGTAAATAACTGCTGAGATTTTTGTGGGGTAAGACAGTGATATTTGCTTAGTATTGTTTAGGATGAAACTGATGTTCATGGGATTGTGGGGTGAATTGAAATAGACGAATAGTAAAAATTGAGGCTATTTCCATAGTCCAGGAATAAGGCGGGAAAGATTTGAACCAGTGCCCACTCTGTCAGAGAAAACAAAATTTATACATATGATGCGGAAAAATTGGAACCATCATATGTTGCTGCTGAGAATGTAAAGTGGTGCAGATGCATTTCTGCAAATGTTAAATACTGAGTTACCACATAACCCAGCAATTCCACTCCTAGGGGTAGGTCCAAGAGAAGTGAAAACATATGTCTACATGTAAAAAATCTCATATATGAATGTGCATGGTAACACTCTTCATAATAGCCAAAAAGTGGAAACAACCCAAATGTCCATCACTGTTGAATAACAAAACAAAAGGTGGCATATCATACAATGGAATATTATTCAGAATGAAAAAGAATGAAATACTGATACCTGCTACAGTGAGGATGAACCTTGAAAACGCTATCCTAAGTAACAAAAGCCACACACAAAAGGGCATATATTATATGATTTCATTTGTATGAAACGTCCAGAAAAGACAAATTCATAGAAACAGAAAGTAAATTGGTGTTTGTTAGGGGCTGAGAGGAGTGGGGAATAGGGAGTGATTGCTAAGGGTATGGGCTTTCTTCTTGTGGTGATCTAATTGTGACATCAGATTGTGGCGATGGTTGCATGATTCTGAATATACTAAACACCACTGAATTGTTTGCTTTAAAAGGGTGACTCCTGTCATAGGTGAATTACATCTCAGTAAAGCTGTTATTAAAAAACTAATACATTAGTAAAAATATATTGTACATTTTAAATATCTGTAACTTATTATATTTCTATTATACCTCAATACAACTGTTTTAAAACAAAACCTTTAAAAAATAAAGCTATATAGAAAATGCCAAGAGAAAAAAATAAGATTAAATTTGGAAATACAAAATATCTTCAACTATTTATAAATACAAACATTTGTATGTTGTTATTGAGAGAATTTGAAGTGATACAAAACTGAGATTAATATCTAGAATATTATTTTTTTCCCAGTATAAACTTGTTTTGTTTGATAATGTGAAGACCTGAGATAAAGAGGAATCAAAGCGCTTATTGTTTGAGTGCGTTATAGTAAATAATAGGGCATAAACTTGACACAAGTTGCTGTGTAAGCAGAGGAGAATGTCACTATTAGCAGATGTAGGGGAAGTTCTTTTAAAATTTTAGATCATTGAGGGCAAGGAGCTTGTCTTGCTTGTTCATTGCTGAATCTCTAACTATCTACTACAGGAGTGGTAAACTGTGACCCATGGGTCTAATCCAGTCTGCCACTGGTTTACCTATGGCCTATGAGCTAAGAATCATTGACAAAAAATCAAGAGTAATATTTCATGACATATTAAAATTATATGAAATTTAAATTTCAGATGCGCAAGTAGTTTTATCCTAACTCAAACGTGCTCATGTTGTACATGCTTGCTTTTGTGCTACAATAGCAGACTCAAATAGTCTCAACAAAGATATAGCCTGCAAAGCCTAAAGTATTGACTATCTGGATTTTATAGGAAAAGTGTGTTGATACCTGATCTAGACGAAAGTCAGAACATGGTAGGTATTCAAATATTATATGCTGAATGAAGGAATAAAGGGAAAGGGAACTGCACCAAGGAAGGTTAATGCTTTTTGTATGTGTGTGATTTAGCTAGTTAGAGGTTCCAGTGGATCATCTATTGACAAGTATCGATCAGGCACTGGGAGACAGAACACTGGGACATGAAGGAGGGAGATGGGATAGAGACATCAAGTTGGGGGTCTTTCCTATACAATGAAAGTTACCATATTATTAAGAGAAATAATTTCAAGAAGAAAGAGTACAGAAGTGGAGGGCTGGAATGTGGGGAGCACCCTATTTTATGGAGTGGTGAGTGAAAGAGGATAAGAGGTAAAAAAGGATCTGTTAGGCAAGGGGAGATGCTTGACATAAGTAGCCACACAGAAGCTCAGAGAAGGAAAGAGACATTTCAGGAGGGTCAATTTTGCTTAGTGCCAATACTGTGATTATGAAGTTATTAGTGACCTGGAGAATAAAGTTGTTTTACAGAGGAGGAGACAGCCCTAATGCTGGGATGAATAACTAATCAAATGATTTTGCTGAACATTGTATTGGCTAAAGCAATGAAAGTTAAAAACCCTTTTTCAAATAGTTATCATATAGGAAGCTCTTTAAAGGAAATCATGCTCTGTTCAATCTGTAGAGTTTTTTTTTTTTTTTTAAGGGTCAAAGCTATTTTACTTTATTTTTATTTTTTAACATCTTTATTGGAGTATAATTGCTTTACAATGGTATGTTAGTTTCTGCTTTATAACAAAGTGAATCAGCTATACATATACATATATTCCCATATCTCCTCCCTCTTGCGTTCCCCTCCCACCCTCCCTATCCCACCCCTCTAGGTGGTCACAAGGCACTGAGCTGATCTCCCTGTGCCAATGTGGCTGCTTCCCCTAGCTATTTTACATTTGGTAGTGTATATATGTCCATGCCACTCTCTCACTTCGTCCCAGCTTACACTTCCTCCTCTCAGTGTCCTCAACTCCATTCTCTACTTCTGCATCTTTATTCTTATCCTGCCACTACGTTCATTAGAACCATTTTTTTTCTTTTTTTTTTTAGATTCCACATCTATGTGTTAGCATACAGTATTTGTTTTCCTCTTTCTGACTTACTTCACTCTGTAAGACAGACTCTAGGTCCATCCACCTCACTAAACATAACTCAGTTTAATTTCTTTTTATGGCTGAGTAATATTCCACTGTATATATGTGCCACATCTTCTTTATCCATTCATCTGTTGATGGACACTTAGGTTGATTCCATGTCCTGGCTATTGTAAATAGAGCTGCAATGAACATTGTGGTACATGAATCTTTTTTTTTTTTTTTTTGTGGTACACGGGCCTCTCACTGTCGCGGCCTCTCCCGTTGCGGAGCACAGGCTCCGGACGCGCAGGCTCAGAGGCCATGGCTCACGGGCCCAGCCGCTCCGCGACATGTGGGATCTTCCCGGAGCGGGGCACGAACCCGCATCCCCTGCATCGGCAGGTGGACTCTCAACCACTGCGCCACCAGGGAAGCCCTATTTTTAGTTTTTTAAGGAACCTCCATACTGTTCTCCATAGTGGCTGTATCAATTTACATTCCCACCAACAGTGCAAGAGGGTTCCCTGTAAAGATGTTTTGATCACCCAAGCACAAAGACACACAGGAGAGCAATTCATCATTAAAAATAAATTGTCAAATTAGTTTCTTCATAACTGAGGCCAAAAAATCCAACACAAAACACTTGACCACCAGCTTTTCTTTTTTTTTTTTTTTTTTTGAGCTCAGAATGGCAGAATAAATCTATACATCTTATGCTTTCTTGAAAGGAGAAAGATAAATACTTTTCAAACAACTGACATTTTCCCCGTTTAATCTTTGCTATTATTATATGATTTACAATAAATGGCTCAATAAAAATGAAGTATGATTTTCATCTTTATGCTGTGGTTTTCTTCTGATGTTCTGTAAGCCTTGTGTTGCATAAAAGTCATTTAACTTTCCCCTAAGGTCTATTGGCATTAGGTAGAGATCTTGATTGATAACTGTTCCTATGCGACACTAAACCTTCTTGTGTTTTGCTTATTTCTAGTAAATGAAAGCAAGTCTCTCTAGACCTTGAGGCAAAATTTAAATCAGTATTTTATCTCATGCTGTACTATCTTTCCTCTCACTGATCTAATCCTGTCACAGCAAATGCTCTTTTTCTATCACAGCCAAAGTGGTCAGGGAAGTTTAATTGCTTCAAAATAATGCAATTGAATTTATACTTTTATTGGCTAATTTCCAGTTCTAGCAGTGGATGGACAAACCTGCTAGTAGAAGCACTTGTTATATATGTCACCTTCATCCAAGGGCTTATATGTGTTTATAGTTTTGTTCTTTAAACTACAATACAACAGTATGTTCTGTTACAGGGCCACCAAATAAAAGGTGTAAGACTGGGCATTCTTTAAAGGCTCTCTCATTTGTTTTGATTATATTCTATCTTACCTTTTTCATTTCAGACCTATTAAGGGCAGTAGAACACAATTCAAAAGACTGGATTATAAAAATACTATCTTTTTCATAGAACAATTTAGTTCAATATGATTTGTCTGAAAGATGAATATTTCAGAAATGTTTCAATAGAAATCAATGTTTGTCATAATAAATTTAGGAAAGAAAATAATATTTATCAAAAAATGCTTATAAAACAGAAGTAAAGAAATAATATCAATACATTGACTTACTACCAATGTAAGATAATCTATTTTTAATATTAATAGTGTTGACTTTTATTTTCATTTTATGAATTGCTCTCTCTTTTGACTGTCACCGAGTTCCCACTCTTACCTTGGTATGATATTATTACTTGATTTCTGTAAGAGAATGTACTTGACTTGCTGGGTTCAAACTGAGACTTGACAAGAGTTCAGTTCCTAATAGCTAAAATGGCAGGAATCTGTAGAGCACCCTGCAAAAAGAGAATTCACTTTAATTTGCTATTTTCCTAGATCTAAACATTTATTTCTAGCCACATAGTGGTGGATGGTGGATGTTTTCTTCTTTTAACAATGACTGAGGAAAAGGGAAGTGCAAGGTACTCTAAGTTAGAGCTACAGCTAAAATTTGGCATTGAGAGTTTTGAAATCATAAGAAGTTGGGCTTGGGGTTAAGAGATACCTGAAACATTCTTATTTTAAAGCTACTAGCAGTTTTCTATCTTAGAAGCAGAGCTCTGAACACACTTTTCTTGCTAATGGTTTTTGCAATGGCAGACCAAAGCAGAGGACTGTTTCCTTAAGCAAAGATATATTTAAAAGTCCATAAGCAGTGTGAATTACAGGGTTAACTCAGCATGCTTAGGTTGTCCAAACTCTGCACATTTCAAAGGTCTTCAGATGGCCCTTGTCTGGCCCCTGGGAGATAACCTCAGAGCCCTTGGAATATCCAGTCTAATAAGAGTAGCTTTGTATAGCTGGCACCTTGGGCCAGATAGTTTATGCTAACAATGTGATTTATGGTGAATGCCTGTTTTCTTTGCCTGGGGTCCAAGGCTGTGCTGTATCAGTTTGACTTCTGGGGGTGCTGGAGACTGAATAGCCAAGGTCAGTCATGCAGATGTTCCATGTCTGAGTGACTGAGTCCCAATTAAAAGAACCGGGACCCAAGGCTTGATGAGTTTCCCTGGTGAGTAGCACTTTAATGTCTTGTCATACATGGTAATGAGCGAATTAAGTTCTGTCCTTGTGACTCCACCAAGAGAAGGCAACTGGAATCTTGAGTCTGGCTTCTCCTAAACTCTGCACTATGTTCCTTTTCCTTTTGCTGGTGTCAATCTGCATCTTTTTGTTTAACAAACTCTAACCTTGAGTAAAACAGCTTTTCTGAGTTCTGTGAAGCCTAGTGGGTCATCAGACCTGAGGGTGGTCTTGGGGACCCCCAACACAAGCAGAAGTTGAGATATGTGAGAAGTTGCGACTCTAAGTAGTTAAATTACCCTGGGTAGCAATGTATAATATTTTTGTGTTGTAAGCAGAATTGCATCTCTATGTTATGTTTCCTCTTGAGAAAAGTATCTTTTTCAAAATAGATTTTAATTATAGTGTGATTGCAAATTGTTGCTTGTTTTTTGGAGATACATATATTTTTTTTAAAGATGAAGCTTGGAAGAGCCTGGAAGTGAGACTTACAAACTGCAGGAAGAATATGAGTTATGTTCTTTATCTTATTTTTAGGGAGAAACCCCAACTCTCTATCTTTGTGAGGCTCTAGCAGGACTGTAGTGTTGACAAGGACATCTGTAGTCATTTAAAGTTAAATAATCCAAATATTGAGAAATGTAAGAAGAAATATTTGTCCTTTCTTTTGATAATTCAGAAGGGTGAAATGTGATAAAAATCACCCCTCTGCTATTGGACCCCTTGTACAGATAGTGGGCCACTTCAACTGTATATTATTATTCTCCCAGGGCCATAGGTTAAAGTCATAGGTAGAAGGTGAGGTGTCTACTAAAGTAAGTGTACATTCTAATTTCAGTCATAGTGGAAAGAGGCAAGTCCCGAGGCAAGTCAATTAGCCTTGGGACCACCAGTTTTCCTTTGTTAGGACTGGACTCTGGAGAGTCTAGGTGAGTTTGGAACTGTCCTGGGTACGGGGGAAATATAGTGGACCTCTGTCGCAGGAAAGCAAGGAGGAAGCAAGGTAGGAGGAGAACCCTGCCTGAGGTAGAGAAGCAAGTGTATAGGCAACCCCTGAGGATGGCCAACATTTTTCAGCTCTGGGAACACTGTTTCTAAGAGCCAGTTGTGAAAGATTCTAAGGGTAATTTTCTTTGCTGCTAACCTCAAGTGCTTTGTAAACTATTTAAAATGATACAGCCTGCTTTTCTCGGTGCTGTGGGAAATTAAAGAACTGTGCTGGGTATTTTCTGTTTATCCCTTCAGATCTCCTCACTATTCTGTGCTCCACGAAGCAGAGTTATGAACAGCAATGCTTACTTGCAGGCTTCCATTTGCCTGTACCCATGAGAGATATTATTAGGAGTTCCGAGGTTGGGAAGAAATTAAGGTTAAGATTTTTATTGCCCTGGCTCCTTCCATGCTTGAGTGCAACAGATTGGTAGTGTCTCTCTGGCAAAGGCCATGGCTCCTTTCAGAGCCTTTCAGAGCTGATTTACTCCAGGTTCAGGTAACTATTCCCTCCCATTGTTCCTTTAAGCCCAAGGGTTGTAACAGCTTCCCCTGTCGCTAGTCCTGGTATTCACTGTTCCCTGTTAGTTTCCCTTAACCCTGCCCATCACCCTGTAATAGTCAATCACCCTCTCTGAGTGTGCTATGTCCTGCCAGGACCCTAAAAGTCTTAGTAATGACCTGTGCAATCTTGGGTATTCTATGGAAAGAAGTATAAATACAATGGAAGAATATTTTCACTATTATTTCTGCTCAATTCTTTCATTACACCTTCCTATCTTCCTGGTGTTAGCTTAGTAAGTCCTCCAGACTCAGACTGAGCACCTCTTCTCGTTTTCTCCGTTTTCTTTCTCTTGTCCACCTTTCTTTTCCCACTACCCAGTTTTGCTTGGTGTTTTTTCTATACATATTTTATCATACAAGTATTGTAATTATTTATTTGCCTATTTTTTAATAAACAGACTGTAAGTTCTTGTAGTACTATGCCTTCATATTTCTTAATTGCTTGAACTTTGGAGAGTCTTTTTTTTGTTCTTATTCATTCTTTATTTTGTTAATGAGGTAAACAATCGTTTCATAGAGAGCCAAAAACTAATTCTGAAATAAAATGATGAGGGACTATAATATATTGGTAACTATGCAAATGTAGAAGGAAGAATCAATATAAAAGGTATTGCAATTGAAAACACGAAAAATGTGGTGACAATGAAAATACTTGTAAGTTAATGGGATAAAAAACAGTTAAAGATATAGGTAAAATGATGATGCCTTATACTTTTTCAATTAAATACAATTCTAGCAAGATATGATTGTGCATACAAATAGAAAATCTGTCCAAATTATAGTCAGTCTGTAATTGCCAATTTTAATGAGAAATATATTAGTTAATAGTATATTAAGTACAGTTACTATATTAATAAATTAAATTAATAGTATTTATTAAGTGTGTACATTGTACTACTGAGGAGAAGTTGAAAAGGAATGTTAAGACATGGTTTCTGATTTCCAGGAATTACAATCTAGATACTAACATAAGAAATAGATGCAGAAAGCAGTTGAGTAATTATGTTGCTGGAACACAGTCAAATGGATTGATAAAGTCCATTAAGATTTTAGAAAAGGTAGACTACCCTGTACTAGAAAGGATGGAAAAAGTGAAGCAAATGAACTGGGACTTCAGCTGAACTTGAAGTAAGACATGGAGAACTGAAGTTGAGGAGATGGATCCTTGAGGTAGGAGAAACAAGCTAATGTAGACTAGAAGCCAAGATGGGTATAACTGAAACTGAGGGCAAGGACACAAGGTAGGAGAAACAAGCTAATATAGACTAGAAGTCAGGATGGGTATGATGTGGTTGAATGACAGGTATCTTACAAGGGGAGGGGTAGGTTTCTTACAAGGGGAGGAGTAGAGGCATGGGTTGTAAGGAGAAATAGTGAGGGAAATAAGTTTAGACAAGTATGATTGAACTAAATACACAGAACCTGGAATGCTTGAATAAGCAGTTTGGGCTTCACCTACTGGAAAAGAGAATGGTAAGTATTGACATTTTTGAGTGGATGACTGAAATGATGGAAATGATGTTTTAAAAAGTTGGTCTTGGGCTTCCCTGATGGCGCAGTGGTTGGGAGTCCGCCTGCCGATGCAGGGGACACGGCTTTGTGCCCGGGTCCGGGAAGATCCCACGTGCCGCGGAGCGGCTGGGCCCGTGAGCCATGGCCCCTGAGCCTGCGCGTCCGGAGCCTGTGCTCCGCAACGGGAGAGGCCACAGCAGTGAGAGGCCCGCGAACCGCAAAAAAAAGAGAAAAAGTTGGTCTGACTATGGTATATAAAATCAACTTGAATAGAAAGATGCTAGAGGCTAAACAGTCAGATAGGAAACTGATGTAGCAATTAAATTGTGAGGAGGCAAACACCAGATATGGTTTGTGTCAATGGAATGGATATGAAGTCATGGAGCAAGAAAAAGGGAAAGCATTGTTTTAGGTGACATTTATTTGGATTTAAATTCTCTCTCTGATACTTAAAGGTTTTGAGTCCTTCAGTGAGTAACAACTCTAAGCTTGAGTTTTCTCATCAGAATCATGGTACCCAATTGAAAGATTGAGATAATTTAAATTGCCATTGTGCTCTTCTTTTTTTTTTTTTTGCGGTACGCGGGCCTCTCGCTGTTGGGGCCTCTCCCATTGCGGAGCACAGGCTCCGGACACGCAGGCTCAGCGGCCATGGCTCACGGGGCCAAACGCTCCGCGGCTTGTGGGATCTTCCCGGACCGGGGCACGAACCCATGTCCCCTGCATCGGCAGGCGGACTCTCAACCACTGCGCCACCAGGGAAGCCCCATTGTGCTCTTCTTTTTATCATTGCTGCACCTCAAGTTGTTGGAGAAGTTCCTGACACATGGTAAGTTCTCAATAATAGTTGTTAAATGAATAAATGAGTGAATAAATAGTAAATAGAACTACTTTCATTAATTATTATAAATGAAGGAATTTGATAATTGATTGGAATACATGGATAGCGAGGAAAAAAATATATTCCCAAAGTCAAGAACAAGATTTGTAAAGTCATGTTCATCTATCTGTGATCTCTGTGAATGGCTTTAAGATTTAGTTCAGAACCCTCCAAAACAATCTCAAAATATGCACAATCTCAAAATATGCACATGGAAGTGTCAATCACCCTAGATGAGCACATTTTCTATTGTTCTTCCAATCCCCATATTGCTGCTAAGCTTCCCTTGAGGGCACAGCAAGAGGGTATGTGATTTCGAGAATATGTGCATTGAAAACAGATTTTATTCCTGTCCCAGCTCTAACTCTTATTAGCTATGTGGCCTCAGGCAAGACATTTGAACCTTGATTTCATTCACTGATAAAACTAGATCAGTATCATCTGTATCACAAGTGGAAAGCATACTGTGAAAATTTGTGTTTTATAAAAAATATAAATATATAAATAAAAGACTCATCATTATGATGAACCTGGGGATAACATAACTATTATTCCAAGTGGAAGCAGTAAATTGCATCATAAGAATTATGTTTAAATGAGAAAAAGTTCATAAAATTTGGCTATACAAAATCAAGTACTAACTTGAAGAACTGTAAGTGACAAATTACAATCATAAGGCAATATTTTGGTTATTTTTTTTCCTCAGAAGGGTTTTTTTTTTTTTTTTTTTTTTTTTTTTGCGGTACGCGAGCCTCTCACCGTTGTGGCCTCTCCCATTGCGGAGCACAGGCTCCGGACACGCAGGCTCAGCGGCCATGGCTCACGGGCCCAGCCGCTCCGCGGCATGTGGGATCTTCCCGGACCGGGGCACGAACCCGTGTCCCTTGCATCGGCAGGTGGACTCTCAACCACTGCGCCACCAGGGAAGCCCGTCAGAAGGGTTTTTAATCTTGAGATTTAATTGAAATTATTGATTCTCCTGGTTTTCCATATGATACAAACAGTTTTTGTCATATGGATGGTATTAAGCAATCTAGAAATTATTCAGTACTTTTTGATACCAATGACTGCTAATGTTATACATGAGGTATTTCATTATGAGACAAGTCCTCAGTGTAATAAGTAAGTATTTCCTAAGAAAATAAACATTCAACATCAGTGCTCTCTGTCAGGAAGTCTTGATTCAATGTGTCAAAGCTATAAGTATGTCAAATAATCCTTTAATTAGATTACAAAATTCAGCTATTATATGTCAAATATCTATTGATCCAAGGGAGAAAATGGCTTGAGGCTTCTTAAGTATACAACACTAAAAACACTAAAATTCACTTACCATGTAATTAACTCCAAATTACTTCCTTGGGAAATTAATTTTTGAAAAAGAATGTTTAGGCATGTAAAAGCATACAATTGACATTTAGCCAAAATCTTAGTGATAAACATTAAACATTAAAACATTTATTGCCAATGTATACACAATTGAGCATTCTGCTAATATGTGGTTTTAACATGCATTTACCTAAGAATTTGTATGTTTTGCAAATGTAAAATTGTTTGAGCTCTGGGAGTTTTCTTCTAGCTATATAAGCCAGTGTACAACATTTGAGCATCAACTGTAGTTGACTCATGATTCATGATTCTGGTCACATGGTACCTACCACAGGGCCAAGTGAGGCAATGCCATAGGAGGAGGAGTAAGGTACAATGATTTGGGCAGGATCAGGGAGATGGGGTAAGCACCAAAGGAGAGGGGATATATACAGGCTGGACGGCTTCTGGATAACTCCCCATCCTCTTGATGGGTTTTGGCCATTTGTTGTAAGAGCTGGATTTTATTGCAGGAGATGGATGGACCAGTTGCTGAACACAGAACTGCCTGCTAAGGAGAGATGAGGAAGCACTGGTTTCTTTGGAACGACCAGGACCAGCCTTAGGAGACAAAAAAGAGGCAAAGACACAAAAGCTGGCTAAACCTGCAGAGAAGACTTGCGAGTGGGTTACAGTGCTCTGGAAATCACTAGTGCAGCTACCTTACCCACCAGGAAGCAGAGCTGCAGGGACAGCAAGGCACAGAAGCAGGTCCCTGGGTTTACAGTTGGAGGCTGAGGCTGAGGATATTTCATCCTTGCATTTAGTAGGAGATTGAGAAGTCAAGGAACACATTTTATATACATGTTTTTCTCTAGAGCTTATAATTGATATTAAGAAATACTTATTTTATGAAACTTTGGGCTCTTTATGTCTAGCAGCTATTTCCTAATTTGATGTTGACCCTGTCTTTGAATAACATTGTCTTTTACACTATATAAATTTAGTATCATGGTAGGTATCAGATTTCCCAGCAGATTTTTTTTTTTTTTTAGCTGTACGCGGGCCTCTCACTGTTGTGGCCTCTCCTGTTGCAGAGCACAGGCTCTGGACCCACAGGCTCAGTGGCCATGGCTCACAGGCCTAGCCGCTCTGTGGCATGTGGGATCTTCCCGGACCGGGGCACGAACCTGTGTCCTCTGCATCGGCAGGGAGACTCTCAACCACTGAGCCATCAGGGAAGCCCCCCAGCAGATTTATTATCTAAGTTTTTTGTTGGAGGTTAGAATGACGCTCCAAAAGATAATCCTTCTTACTACTATTTTTGGTTGCTAATGTATTAATTAAACGTATTTACACAATTATCTACAAACATATATACATTTCACAAAATCCATACAGTCGCCTTAAAATAAAAGAGAGAGAGAAAATAAATGCATTTTATGGTATATACAAACTCAAATAAGGCCACCAAATTTCTTGAGAGACTCTGTAAGCCTGATTCCTGGAAAATCTGAGCATAAGTATTTAAACGCTATGAAAGCCAAGTACCCCAAGGAGATAAAACACAGGAAAATTGATATAAGAGAAACTAGAATGATGAATAAAAAATGAACAAGAAACAAAGGAGAGGATGGTAAGATAGAGGCTATTCTTGGCAGTAGTTTGCATGTATTATCCTTGCTGAATCATTTCCCAGAGAAGATCTGATCAGTTTACTTATAAGGTTTAGGAAGTGATGGTGGAAGAAGAAGAAAAAGAGTAATTAAACAAAAAACTCAGACATATATGCATTTCTTAGTTTGTCTGGAATATGTTTGAGATAGTCACAAAATAAATAATGTAAAAATTTTTTAAAGAGAAATGAGTACAAATTTAGGAAGAGGGGAAGAGGATGGAGGAGAAAGAAGGAAGATACTGTTGAAGATAGTGTTACACACTAATACTGAGAACTCTGCATGGAGTTGGTTCAATTTCTGTTAACTGTAAATCAAGGGCACGTACCTGGAGACCAGCAATGCTGAAAATTAAAAGCTTCAGAACTGCTGTAAGGGAGATGATTCATGGCAATATTTTGCTTCCCTCTCCAGGCAAATCTCTATCTCCTGCAGAGTTAGATAGTTTGGGGTTGACTTCTAAGACAGGCTGTCTTTCCCAATAGATATCTAATCTTTTCGAGAACCCAGTGCACAGATTTTTAAAAAGACAATGTTTATGTTTGGGGGTGGGATTTATAGCAGGCATTTGGTGGTTTTTTTTTAAGCAGAAACTTTTTTCATATTTGTAGTCTGTGATTATATCAGTATAGTTCCTGACAAAGATCTGAAGATTCTGATTAAAATTCTGTGAGAACAAATAGGATTGGAAGTTTTGCAATATTCTTTAAAATTATTTCCTGAACCTTAAGGTAGTTGTATAATAAGCCAGAGGATTTTGAAATAAATTTAAAGTTATATGTTAAAGAGTGACATGTGTCTAATCCTTATTAAACTTATATTTTAAAACATGTATTTGGTGCAATTATTGTGGTTTATTACAGACATCTGCTGTAAGTGGGCTCTGCAGTTGGACAGTTTCGTCCTGCCTGGCCTCACCTTTCCTACCCATGTAACTTATTCTGCAAATCAGTTTACTCATTTGCAAAGTAGAACAATAATAGTATCCATCTCATAAAATTATCTGAGGATTAACTTAAAACTTTCTGCACAGGACTTGGAACTGAGTAAACATCCACTAATGACGAATTGATTGTCTACTTAGAATCTACATTTCCATCTATGTAAACGTGTATATAACATATGGCAACACTTAGAAAATGTTATATTATTTCCTAATTTTATACTACACTATTTATTATTTACACTATTATTTTTCAAAAGGTGTTACTTGAAAATTAAATGGGCAAAACAAAGGATAATTAATATTTATTCCAAATGCCTATTATGTGTTATGAGCATCTCTACTTATGAAAATCACATTGTCTCATTTAATAATCAAAACAATTTCCATCCTTTGTGTTGTTATGCCTCTGAAATCAGGATGGGTCACCATCAGCTCTACTGGAACCACCCATGAAAATGCATCCAAGTTCCCATTCTTTCCAAGTCTGCTCATGTAGGATAGGCCAATCTTGAAGTACAGCGTCAGCAATAACTGCCAATGCCTAGTTGATAAATATGCAAAGGATACAGGCTTCTTCAGGTTAGATGAATCCACCTTTCTTGAGTCCTAGTCAATGCTTGTTCTTCAGACATAATATGTAAAAAAAAAAAAATCTTCAATTAAAAAGCAAAACACCGCTCTCAAAGTCTTCTTGTTTTTTCTAACATCTTTTTTGGAGTATAATTGCTTTACAATGGTGTGTTGGCTTCTGTTTTATAACAAAGTGAATCAGCGATACATATACATACATCCCCATATCTCCTCCCTCCTGTGTCTCCCTCCCACCCTCCCTACCCCACCCCTCTAGGTGGTCACAAAGCACTGAGCTCATCTCCCTGTGCTATGTGGCTGCTTCCCACTAGCTATCTATTTCACATTTGGTAGTGTATATAAGTCCATGTCATTCTCTCACTTCATCCCAGCTTACCCTTCCCCCTCCCTGTGCCCTCAGGTCCATTCTCTACATCTGCATCTTTATTCCTGTCCTGCCACTAGGTTCTTCAGAACCATTTTTTTTTTAGATTCCATATATATGTGTTAGCATACGGTATATGTTTTTCTCTTTCTGACTTACTTCACTCTGTAAGACAGACTCTAGGTCCATCCACCTCACTACACATAACTCAATTTCATTTCTTTTTATAGCTGAGTAATATTCCATTGTATATATGTGCCACATCTTCTTTATCCATTCATCTGTTAATGGACACTTAGGTTGATTCCATGTCCTGGCTATTGTAAATAGATCTACAACGAACATTGTGGTACATGACTCTTTTTGAATTATGGTTTTCTCAGGGTATGTGCTCAGTAGTGGGATTGCTGGGTCATATGGTAGTTCTATTTTTAGTTTTTTAAGGAACCTCCATAATATTCTCCATAGTGGCTGTATCAATTTACATTCCCACCAACAGTGCAAGAGGGTTCCCTTTTCTCCACACCCTCTCCAGTATTTATTGTTTGTAGATTTTTGACCATGGTCATTCTGACTGGTGTGAGGTGATACCTCATTGCAGTTTTGATTTGCATTTCACTAACGATTAGTGATGTTGAGTATCCTTTCATGTTTTTTGGCAATCTGCATATCTTCTTTGGAGAAATGTCTACGTAGGCCTTCTGCCCATTTTTGGATTGGGTTGTTTGATTTTTTGATATTGAGCTGCATGAGCTGCTTGTAAATTTTGGAGATGAATCCTCTGTCAGTTGCTTCATTTGCATATGTTTTCTCCCACTCTGAGGGTTGCCTTTTCATCTTGTTTATGGTATCCTTGGCTGTGCAAAAGCTTTTAAGTTTCATTAGGTCCAACTTGTTTATTTTTGTTTTTATGTCCATTTCTCTAGGAGCTGGGTCAAAAAGAAGCTTGTTGTGATTTATGTCATAGAGTGCTCTGCCTATGTTTTCCTCTAAGAGTTTTATAGTGTCTGGCCTTATATTTAGGTCTTTAATCCATTTTGAGTTTATTTTTGTGTATGGTGTTAGGGAGTGTTCTAATTTCATACTTTTACATGTAACTGTCCATTTTCCCAGCACCACTTATTGAAGAGGCTGTCTTTCTCCACTGTACATTCCTGTCTCCTTTATCAAAGATAAGGTGACCATATGTGGGTGGGTTTATCCCTGGGCTTTCTATCCTGTTCCATTGATCTATATTTCTGTTTTTGTGCCAGTACCATACTGTTTTCATTACTGTAGCTTTGTAGTACAGTCTAAAGTCAGGGAGCCTGATTCCTCCTTCATTCTCAAGATTGCCTTGGCTATTCAGGGTCTTTTGTGTTTCCATACAAATTGTGAAATTTTTTGGTCTAGTTCTGTGAAAAATGCCAGTGGTAGTTTGATAGGGATTGCATTGAATCTGTAGATTGCTTTGGGTAGTAGAGTATTTTCACAATGTTGATTCTTCCAATCCAAGAACATGGTATATCTCTCCATCTCTTTGTATCATCTTTAATTTCTTTCAGCAGTGTCTTACAGTTGTCTGCACACAGGTTTTTTGTCTCCTTAGGTAGGTTTATTCCTAGATATTTTATTCTTTTTGTTGCAATGGTAAATGGGAGTGTTTTCTTAATTTCACTTTCAGATTTTTCATCATTAGTGCATAAGAATGCTAGAGATTTCTGTGCATTAATTTTGTATCCTGCTACTTAACCAAATTCATTGATTAGCTCTAGTAGTTTTCTGGTAGCATCTTTAGGATTCTCTATGTATACTATCATGGCATCTGCAAACAGTGACAGTTTTACTTCTTTTCCAATTTGGATTCTTTTTATTTCTTTTTCTCTCTGATTGCTGAGGCTAAAACTTCCAAAACTATGTTGAATAATAGTGGTGAGAGTGGGCAATCTTGTCTTGTTCCTGATCTTAGAGGAAATGGTTTCAGTTTTCCACCATTGAGAATGATGTTGGCTGTGGGTTTGCCATATATGGCCTTTATTATGTTGAGGAAAGTTCCCTCTATGTCTACTTTCTGGAGGGTTTTTATCATAAATGGGTGTTGAATTTTGTCAAAAGCTTTCTCTGCATTTACTGAGATGATCATATGTTTTTTTCTCCTTCAGTTTGTTAATATGGTGTATCACATTGATTGATTTGCGTATATTGAAGATACTTGCATTCCTGGGATAAACCCCACTTGATCATGGGATCAAAGGATCATATGATCCTTTTCATGTGCTGTTGGATTCTGTTTGCTAGTATTTCATTGAGGATTTTTGCATCGATGTTCTTTAGTGTTATTGGCCTGTAGTTTTCTTTCTTGTGACAACTTTCTCTGTTTTTGGTATCAGGATGATGGTGGCTTCGTAGAATGAATTTGGGAATGTTCCTCCCTCTGCTATATCTTGGAAGAGTTTGAGAAGGATAGGTGTTAACTCTTCTCTAAATGTTTGATAGAATTCGCCTGTGAAGCAATCTGGTCCTGGGCTTTTGTTTGTTGGAAGATTTTTAATCACAGTTTCAATTTCAGTGCTTGTGATTGGTCTGTTCATATTTTCTATTTCTTCCTGGTTCAGTCTCGGCAGGTTGTGCATTTCTAAGAATTTGTCGATTTCTTCCATGTTGTCCATTTTATTGGCATAGAGTTGCTTGTAGTAATCTCTCATGATCCTTTGTATTTCTGCAGTGTCAGTAGTTACCTCTCCTTTTACATTTCTAATTCTATTGATTTGAGTCTTCTCCCTTTTTTTCTTGATGAGTCTGGCTAATGATTTATTAATTTTGTTTTTCTTCTCAAAGAACCAGCTTTTAATTTTACTGATCTTTGTTGTCGTTTCCTTCAATTCTTTTTCATTTATTTCTGATCTGATCTTTATGATTTCTTGCTTTCTGCTAACTTTGGGGTTGTTTTGTTCTTCTTTCTCTAATTGCTTTAGGTGTAAAGTTAGGTTGTTTATTTGAGATGTTTCTTGTTTCTTAAGGTAGGATTTTATTGCTATAAATTTCGCTCTTAGAACTGCTTTTGCTGCATCCCATAGGTTTTGGGTCACTGTGTTTTCATTGTCATTTGTTTCTAGGTATTTTTTGATTTCCTCTTTGATTTCTTCAGCGACCTCTTAGTTATTAAGTAGTGTATTGTTTAGGCTCCATGTGTTTGTACTTTTTACAGATTTTTTCCTGTAATTGGTATCTAGTCTCATAGTGTTTTAGTCGGAAAAGATACTTGATACGATTTCAATTTTCTTAAATTTGCCAAGGCTTGATTTGTGACCCAAGATGTGATCTATCCTGGAAAATGTTCCATGAGCACTTGAGAAGAATGGGTATTCTGTTGTTTTTGGATGGAATGTCCTATAAATATCTAATAACTTCATCTTATTTAATGTATCATTTAAAGCTTGTGTTTCCTTATTTATTTTCATTTTGGATGATCTGTCCATTGGTGAAAGTGGGGTGTTAACGTCCCCAACTATGATTGTGTTGCTGTCAATTTCCCCTTTTATGGCTGTTAGTTTTTGCCTTATGTATTGAGGTGCTCCTATGTTGGGTGCATAAATATTTACAATTGTTATATCTTCTTCTTGGATTGATCCCTC